>JAGGCT020000995.1:0-7500 GCA_017654935.2 Phymorhynchus buccinoides
TCTCTCTCGCTCGCTCTCTCGCTGTCTCTGTCTCTCTCTCTCGCTCTCTCCCTCCTTCTCTCTCTCTCCCTCCTTCTCTCTCTCTCTCTCCTCTCTCTCTCTCTCTCTCCCTTTTCTCTCTCTCTCTCTCTCTCTCTCTCTCTCTCTCTCTCTCTCTCTCTCTCTCTCTCTCTCTCTCCCTCCTTCTCGCTCTGTCTCTCTGTCTGTGTGTGTCTGTCTGTCTCTCTCTGCAGGATTTCACAAATTCTCAAAAAGAAAAAAAGAAAAATTAACTTGCAAAGCACCCCCCAAAAAAACCACCGTATTAAAATGTATTAATAGGTTTTTGTGGGATTTGTTGTAGTGTTTTTTCCCCCCTAAATCCACCAAGATCAGTTTCAATTTAGGAGCCGTTTGTAAAATGGTGGATAGTGGTGCATCTCAATGAAGATGTCATCTGGGTCACCAGCAGCGCATACAATCAGTCTGATGTCTTCAATACGTGATTTGCCATGCAATAATATTCAAGGGTGAAACGTGGATAAAATGAAAAGCAGGAAGGCCTAGGTTCCGGCCGGCGGCATTGTGGGGTCACAGGGTGGAGTCATTTGTAGGGGTCGGCGGGCACAGCCCCCACAGCTGAAGTTTTTTTTGGGGGTACATTTTTATTAATAAAACAGAGCATTTGGAGCCAGCTTTCATTTTTAAACAATAAAAAGGTTTTTTCCCTCATTCCAGTGTAATTATTCTTCCATAAAGTGTTGCAAATTCCTGATTTCAGGAAAAAGAACAAAGCCAAAATCCTGATTCCTGCTTTTCCTGCCATGTGGTTTCATCCATGTATAATATTGCAATAAGCCAATTTAGGAGCGTTGGCAAACTGATGAATGGATTACAACAAACATTTAAACAACACCAGTAAAGGAGGAGAGACAGGCAGACAGTGACATACAGAGACAGACCAGAGAAAAGAGTGACAAGCGAGAGAGAAAGATATTAATAGGCTATTGATATCAGGGGGTAGGATTTCAGAATCTGAGCATCAAGAAGAAACATAATACTATTCAAAAAGCTATAATAAAATTCCGGCCAAAGCAATCTACGTGTTTGAAATCTGATGTACATGCTTTTAGAATGTATATGCATAGATGTATGCTTTTTAGAAGAAAAGAAAAGAACAGACAATAATGCAAAGTGTACAATTATTTATTCATATGTTTGTAGATAAATGTGAAGCTTCCAAAAATTACCTGTAGGCTCCTTAAATTAATAATAACATATCGAGGTCTGGGCTTAACTGTGGCTTTGTAGTAGTGTGCATTTGCACTGGCTCTAACGCTGCAGCCAAAGGATTGGTTGGTCTGAGGGGGCCTTCCCCAACGCCATCTGTCCACAAATCACTTTGGCCGAGAGAGTGTGAATGTACCCTTGGCAAGGCTTCCCCACTAACATAACAAATGTCAGCCCAACCCACTGGAATAACGGCTGCCTCCTTGCTGTCTGGCTGTTATGGTCCGAAAGGACAGGCAGGCATGCACAAAAAAGCCTGGTAGGCATGTAAGTGGGGAATACGAACACACTATGTGGGTGGGTTGTTTTAAAAGCATTGTCTCAATATTTCTGTGCAATGCAAAATAACGTTTCCTGGACTATTTTATAGGCTAGTTTTATCAAAACAATATCAGGCATTTCCGGATCTGTTTAAGATACTGTAGGCTACTACGGGCACTGGACGCCCTGCCTGGGGTCAAGCTGGTTATTATTGTTAGTCCCCGAGCCGAAGGTTCGGGGAGCTATTGTTTCTGTCTGATCCGTCCGTGCCTCCGGCGTGCCTCCGTCCGTCCGTCCGGCTATTCGTCCGTTTTTCTCAAAAACTATTCAGTCTATCATCATCAAATTTGGTATACTAGTTTGCCAAGATGCAAGCTATCCACTGATGTATTTAGTTTTACATTAAGGTCAAGGTCGCGCCAGTTACGGGGTTCAACCCCCAAAACACATAATCGCTAATATCTCGCGAAGTTTTGCATGTATTTCAATGCAGTTTTTTTCTACACATTTCTTGATCAATGGTCTATAACACAGTTGTCATGAATTTTTCTGTGCGCTCGTGTGCGCATGATCGCGCGCGCTCAAATCACGGGTCCGAACCTAAGGCTATATATAAAAAACTATTCGGTTTCGTGCTGTTTTGATATGTTTTGATATGTTTTTATGTAGTTACGTGCTGTTTTGATGCGTTTTTATGTATGTGTACAGCCGACACATTCCGATTTCGGAGTAGCTCGGCGATGCTGCGAGGGGACTTTGCAGCCGCTCGGCGTTGCACTTGTTTTCGTTCCCCAGCTTAAACGCTCTGGGAGCACACCCAGTGTCATGAACATTTCTCATGAACATTTCTCATGGCCTTGGGTGGGAAGATTACGTGTATGGCTGCTTTTAAATGGCCCCGCCACATGGGCGGCCATACTCCGACTTCAGGGGACAAGCTGGTTATTACTTACTAGCAATGACCCCCACTGTGGTCATTTCAAAACGACGAGGCAATGCGTGTCTCGTGATAAATGAGCCTTGACTCGGACACAGGCTACACTGGCTATGTTTCCATTTACTCTAAATCCCATTCCCCACCTCTCTCTGATCTTTCCAGATAATAATGAAACCCCCCTCACCGGTTCTGTCTGTCTGTCTGTCTGTCTGTCTGTCTCTCTCTCTCTCTCTCTCTCTCTCTCTCTCTCTCTCTCTCTCTCTCTCTCTCTGTGTGTGTTAAGTGGTAGTAGTAGTGTTATTATTATTGTTATCATTATTATTGTTACCGTTATTATTGTTATTGTTATTATTATTATTATTATTATTATTATTATTATATGATTTTGGTTTGTATAAGGGTCCAAGGCCTATGTACATTAAACCAGAAATTGAATCTGTCTCTTGTGAAAACTCAAGTAATAACCAAATGATCCATGTACATAAACAAAGCTCTTATAATCATAAATCTTATGTCTTTCCGAAATGTAGCAACTGCACGATGTGTTTCTTTAAAAAAAATCTTTGTCAATATTGTTATGGGCCAGAGGCCTAAGCATTAAACAATTTTTGACATTGACTCTGTCTGTGTCTGTCTCTGTGTATCTATCTCTGTCTGTCTATCTCTGTCTGTCTGTCTCTGTCTGTCTATCTCTGTCTGTCTATCTCTGTCTGTCTATCTCTGTCTGTCTGTCTATCTCTGTCTGTCTATCTCTGTCTGTCTATCTCTGTCTGTCTATCTCTGTCTGTCTGTCTATCCCTCTGTCTGTCTATCCCTCTGTCTGTCTCTATCTCTGTCTGTCTCTATCTCTGTCTGTCTGTCTCTCTGTCTGTCTGTGTCTCTCTGTCTCTGTCTCTCTGTCTGTCTGTCTGTCTGTCTGTCTGTCTGTCTCTCTCTCTCTCTCTCTCTCTCTCTCTCTCTCTCTCTCTCTCTCTCTCTCTCTCTCTCTCTCTCTCTCTCTCCTGCCTTGTATGAAAACGGTACATTTCGCAAAAGTTCTACAAACATCTAAACCAGTTTCGTTTTAGTTTACTCTTTGCTTCTTCTACGAATGAGAAAATTGTAAGAAACCTCTCGATTTATCTATATAAAGCTTTACGCTTACGATCAGTTATGATATCATGAGATACATTTATTATAATCGGTTGTATGTGATGTTTTGTTTATCCTGTACCCCCTTTATGAGGGGCAAAGGCCTAAATGAATATATCGTTATCATTGTCTCTCTCTCTCTCTCTCTCTCTCTGAAGCATAGCATGGGATTTAGTACACTCTCACAGAAAAGCAACCAGTCAACACCTTGTCCCGTGTTGCCGTCCCCGGTGGCAGATGTAGGCCTACATTCAGCATCATGGTAAATGGGCTGTCAACAACTTTATGGGGACACTCGGAGATCCTGACGCACGGTTGGGGAGTGACCCGGCTCTTTCCTGTTGACTACAGTAGGCCTATGTGACGCAGAGAGAGGCAGACAGATGGGAAGGCAGAGATTGCGGTTACAGGTCTGTAACTCGTATTCCTCAGGCTACGGTTACGGGGCTCAGCAACAACAGGAAGTAAACTGAAAATGTGCGCATAAGTCTTATCAAACTTAATTGAACAAAGGGTAATTACTCTTTTTCTAATATTAGAAAAAGAGAGTAATTACCCTTTGTTCAATTTCGTCATCTCTCTTGGCCTCACTATTTTTGATTTATCAAACTTACTTCAGGTTCACTGCTAAAACTGCTTCTTTCTCTTCTTGTTGAAAGTATATCAAAGGTTTATTCACTGATCTGATAGGCCTATTCACTGAGTTGTCTCCATCACGCTAACAGCGAGTTGACATCCCTAGATTTTAAACCCCCCCAACTAAAACAGATTCCAAAGTACCACATAAAACAAATACACAAGTGCAGAGTGACGTTATTTTGATGACGAAACAAAACAGAACGTGTAATATTTCAACCAAATTATTTGTCAGACAACACAACAATAAGCCTACTTCCCCTCTTCATAGTCGAGCAGTCTCAAAAATGGTAAATCACTCATTTTTAGTTCCCGAGCGAAGCTTCGGGAGGTAAGCCTATTGTTTTTGTTTCATCCGTCCGTCCGACCGCGGGTTTTTTCCCGAACCGCTTGTTAATAAGTTTGAACCCATATTTTGTAATCAATACATTTTAATATTGAGAACCTCTTATTGAGCTGTGTTGAATCTTAGAGAGAGGCAGGGTAAAATGGGAACGGGGCGAAACGGGAAAAGGGCAAAATGGGCCAGGGCGAAATAGAACAGGGCGAAACGGGATGTTCCCTCCCCAACTCCTTTTCCCCTGTGACAGCTTAAGAGCCTAAGACCAATTTTGACTTGGTAATGAGCTAATGACAGCCTCAATGTCTTTTGCCCCTCGCACGCCCCATACACCCTGACACCCCCCCCCCCCCCCCTCCCCCTTTTTTTAATTTTTACAACACACTCATATAACATTTTTGTGTGTCGGTTGGACAAAAAACTCTCTCTCTCTCTCTCTCTCTCTCTCTCTCTCTCTCTCTCTCTCTCTCTCTCTCTCTGTGCGTGCGCGCGCGCGCGATTGAGTGTTTCTGTGCGCGAGCGCTCACGTGCTAATGAGCATGTTTGTTATGTATCTGGAAGTCAACCAGTCAGTCTGTCTTGGTGCCCGTGTGCAAGTGCACATGTCAACTTTTGCAACAAATTGATAGCCTATTGTTTGTGTAAAGGCGGTCCTGTTGTCTTTGTGTTTTTGTTTCACAAATAAGTAGCTACTAATCAAGCTGGCAAAGCTGTCAAGCCTGGATCTACCTACCTGTGTCTGTACCTACCTGCCGTACGCGTGTCATCGTCAGTAAGCAGTCAACACATTCACAATTCGCAACGCTAGTAGTATACTGTGTACTGTAGACCTATATTTACCAGCCGCGAACGAAGAGAGCGAAGCTGGTAATGTTTTCGCTGCTGTCTGTGGCTATCTATCTGTATATGTATGTAATTTGCTTTGATGAAACTTTTCTGAGTTTGTTTCTGAGGTTCACAAATAAAGACATTGGACACAAAAAAAGTTAAATCAAAGCAAATTATTCTGCGTTCTTGAACATACTCCGTAAAATATCTGACGTGGACCTAAAGGTTTTAAGGGCAAAATAAGGCGATGTGGAAACAACTCGTGTTTTGTGTGCAATTCAAATGCATAGTGTAGGTTTAATAGACGATTTTCAGAAAACCCCCACTAGGGGAGAGCACTTCGTGAACATTAGAGTTGTTTACCTCCATTACTCGGTCAAGCACCATAGCAACAATGGCGTTGAAGCTTGAAACTGCAGGATGCGAGTCAGCGACTTGCAAACATTTTTTAAAGAAAAATTAGGGGTGGTCAGTGGCCACAAACTGATAAAACTTACAATATGTGACGTAAAAATATAAATGACATTTTTTATAATGACACACGATGTTCTAAGTGCTGTATGTCTGCTCAAACACACGAGTCGATAAGCTACGAGAGCTGATGGTAGAGTGACGTCCCCTGTTTGACCGATTGAATTAGGCAAGATCACTCCCACACACCATGAAATTACTCCCCTTAATTATTTCCGAACAATTCCTATTATCATCCGATCCCATAACTCAAACCGGGAATGCTTTGCCACCTTCAACGGCTGATGAGATGTCACACCAGCTTTTGCTCGGTGTGTTTGGAACATTAGCCTGACAAAGTGAACACATAGTAATATGCTTAATAATTGGTCTTTTTCTTTATTATTCAATCTTATTAGGCATATTTGGTAGAACTAATAAGGATAGGCAACAACATTCTAAAGGCTTGCTAACGAATTTGAATCAAATGCACTAGAGAACGTAGGATATTATCAAAAACGCATTGATTGATATTTACTATTATTTTTATATTTAGATACAAAAAACTATTTTTTTGTGTGGTCAGGTCAGATCGACGGTAGAGGGGAATACATATATCTCAATACCCATTTAACCAAGTTTGAGGCGTCTGATACCAGTCTGTCGTTTCCGACCATGACAGCCAAATAGCAGAGGGGGCAGATGCTATTTTGCGGGCTGGGTTAGAATCTGTTAAAGGTGCACCCTGACGGATGAGTTTTTGCAAGAGAGTTTTTATGCACGTCACACACAGAGGAATCCCCAATATTGCAGACGGAATCATTTCTCTACCCGGGTAAGTTTAATGGTACATTTTGTCTGAGGAATAGTTAGCGTTGACATTGTTTTAATTAAAGGGCCAGTAATAACACCAACAGGAAGCGCCAAGCTCGTAAGAACGTAAAAAGTCGGAAACAATATCTATGCTCTACCCCTAGTGTCCCGACAATTAAAATTTAACAGTTTGTTTCTCTCACTGCACACACCACCCCCACCGTCGTATCGTACCGGGGGTCAAATCGTATGCAGTGTGGCTAGGCCTTAAAGGGCCAGTCAAAACACCAACAGAAAGCGCCAAGCTCGTAAAGAACGTAAAAAGTCAGAAACGATATAATTTAACAGAGATCTTCCTCCGGTAGGTCACTTAAACTTTTTTGTAAATTCTTTTTATTCTACCAACTCCTGTAAATAAAGAATATACATGTACATAAACATTTTTAAATAGATAAAGGCCAATATTGGTTTTTTATTATTAAAACAGAAGTATGATCTTCTTTTAACATGTGTAGCCCTGAAATTTTAATCCCGGGGGGAGTTTGAGGTTTCGGTTGGGTCACATAAGGTCAAAACGACAAAAGAAATTTTAATGCAACAAAATTTTTAAATTCTAATTGAATTTTAACAAGGTGTTACCAGACTATCCTTTAAACATCCTTAAAAACCTAAGTCAGAGCAAATTCTAGCGGCTTGCGCTTATAAAAGAGAATCTCCCTAAACACTTTTTTCAATGTTTGTCCATGTCCTTGTAATGTTTTTATTTTTTGTTTTGTCCCCTAAACTAACTTGAGTACAAATGTCCCATATGTGCCCTTAGGGGTCGAGAGGACGT
>JAGGCT020000995.1:12500-37500 GCA_017654935.2 Phymorhynchus buccinoides
ACACACACGTACCTTACCCAGTATGCATTATGGTCATAATGCCTGGGAACGCAGAAGAAGAAGGAGAAGAGGCCGAGAGGAGGCAGTTGCTATTGTGGAAATCTCGGCTGAAATCCTCTCAATATATTGTGGAGATGCCATGCCCAGGGCACATCCTGATCTCATGAGCCACGAGGACTTGAGGACAGATGGCTTTGGGAATCGTCAGCAAAGGCTTCATTCTGCTACATTGCTTGATGCTGTCCACCTTAGATTGCTAACGCGTGCGCGCACACACATATACAGCGGGGAGAGAGAGAGAGAGAGAGAGAGAGAGAGAGAGAGAGAGAGAGAGAGAGAGAGAGAGAGAGAGAGAGAGAGAGAGAGAGAGAGAGAGAGAGAGAGAGAGAGAGAGAGAGAGAATACGAATACGAACTTTTTTTAATGAGGGAAATTGGATAAGCTGAGTCAGCTTTTTTACACCATGCCCTCAGGCAAAACATGACAAGGGAAAAAAATCATAAACATGTGAAAAAGTTGCCGCAAATACAGCATTACATTTTTACATACTAAAATGAAACGGAACAATTTCACACACACACACACACACACACACACACACACACACACACACACGTTTTCTGTTTTGTGTTCCTGTAAATATGTTAAGTTCATTGATTTTTGATTGATGTGTATTTTTTGTATGAGGGCAGGATGGAAAAAAGCTTTGTTAGCTTATTCTTTAACCCTCAATAAAGATGATTTTGACTTGACTTGACTTGACTTGACACACACGCACGCACGCACGCACGCACGCACGCACGCGCACGCACACACACACACACGCACACACACACACACACACACACTCACACACACACACACACACCACATTCATCACACCCACCCTCAGTGAACAATAAAAGATATTAAAAAAAACTGGCATGTCATAAATTGTCCGACTGATCAGAGAAAAGGGGAACATTCAAAAGATAGATTTGTACGGAAGGATGTAAGAACAGATTGAAGATCCGGGAAAGACGGAAATCCCTGTTGTTTGCAAGGTAAATAAATGAGCCGATGTATCATGAAGCCCCTGATGAGTCAAGAAAGCCCAGAGGAACTGCTGCTAACACAGTTAACGTTACTGCTGCTAACACAGTTAACGTTACTGCTGCTAACACAGTTAACGTTACTGCTGCTAACACAGTTAACGTTACTGCTGCTAACACAGTTAACGTTACTGCTGCTAACACAGTTAACGTTACTGCTGCTAACACAGTTAACGTTACTGCTGCTAACACAGTTAACGTTACTGCTGCTAACACAGTTAACGTTACTGCTGCTAACACAGTTAACGTTACTGCTGCTAACACAGTTAACGTTACTGCTGCTAACACAGTTAACGTTACTGCTGCTAACACAGTTAACGTTACTGCTGATTTGGACACGGTTTGAGGGGCAGCGCTTTGTGGTCTGTAACTTGGGGGTGCGTTATTTGTGGAACTATTGCTTCAAAACTAATCCTACGAATGCAGTGAGCTTTTGGTTTCAGATGTACAAATAATTGAACTGATAATGTATAAAATATCGAATTATTTGATTCGGCCATTTTTGTTCTGCGCTCTTTTGAATAAGTGATACTTAACTTGTGTTGATCTCTGTATGCATATCATAATTAGGCACGAAAATTACGACTAGTTTTGACATGCATTTCAATTTGATTCTTTCGAGCATCCCATTATTTTTTTTATTTTTTTTTTTAACTGAGCAATAAAATGCAGGGATGCTTTGCCAAAACATTGATTTTTGAAATGCATTCAACATACCTTTGACAAAACATCCCTATTTGTATTTTGTTGCTCAGTTGTTGTTTTTAAATGGGATGCTTGAGAGAAGCAAAATGAGATGCATGTATCTGTGCTAATTTTCGTGCCAACCTAAGCTTTCATTTCCACAAAATTCAACATCACTTCAATATACCTAAAATAGAGCGAAACGTACAGGTGGCTCTTAAAAGGTCTCTGTAGACGTCAACATCATGCACAAATATTACTATTTCCCCATGGCAACACGGTGAGTTGTAAGTGGAATAACACTGTGTTCTATGTGGAAATAAAGATATTTTGTGAGTAATGCTAACAGAGACCTTTACTAGAGTTGATGTTTGTATGGGAGATCTACAAAAGCGCGTATTGGCATATCAGAAGCGCGGAATGTTTTTTTACGAAAGCGCGTCAAATCGGCATACGTAAGCGCGGATTTTTTAATACAATTTTGAGCACATATTTCCAACCCCCACTCACTAATTCACCCCACCATTGACATACCTTCCATTGTACAGGCAGATGGACGGGTCCCAGATGGATCGATGTTGAGGACAGTCAGGATGTTGATGACAGTCAGGATATTGAGGACACTCATTGCGATGGTCGATGACAGGATATTGATGACACTATATAGTGCTACTGTCTTACTTTGTTCTTTGAAAGAGAGAGAGAGAGAGAGAGAGAGAGAGAGAGAGAGAGAGAGAGAGAGAGAGAGAGAGAGAGAGAGAGAGAGAGAGAGAGAGAGAGAGAGAGAGAGAGAGAGAGAGAGAGAGAGAGAGAGAGAGAGAGAGAGAGAGAGAGAGAGAGAGAGAGAGAGAGATGATCTGTTTATATTTGTCACACCATTGATACGAAATAACGACTAGTATTACTACATTTATGACCACCACCACAATCACTAATATAGAGTAAAGAGAGAATGAGAAACATAAGAGAGAGAGAGAGAGAGAGAGAGAGAGAGAGAGAGAGAGAGAGAGAGAGAGAGAGAGAGAGAGAGAGAGAGAGAGAGAGAGAGAGAGAGAGAGAGAGAGAGAGAGAGAGAGAGATGTAACATGTTTATTATAACCACCACCACAATATAGAATAAAGAGAGAATGAGAAATATAAGAGAGAGAGAGAGAGAGAGAGAGAGAGAGAGAGAGAGAGAGAGAGAGAGAGAGAGAGAGAGAGAGAGAGAGAGAGAGAGAGAGAGAGAGAGATGTAACACGTTTAATATGATGTGTCACACCATTGATAAGAAATAAGTGCCATTGTGACAAACTAGCCTTTGCTGACCATTGCTGATTTGTGTCATGAACAGCTGGCCGAGTTGCATTTCTCGTGTCTCCCGTGCTCCACACTCATTTTCTGTTAGGCCACCTTCCGCGCTTTCGCATCATGGGTTTATACGCGCTTTTAAAACATATCCGGTTCAGAAATCCGCGTTTTTGAATGTTGCCGTTTGCATATGTTACGCCCAATCCGTGAAATTGCCTATTTCATTAAATGAGCAAAATGCTTTGCCCAATTTATGAAATGGACAATGTACATCACGTTTTTGAATCCCCATTCATACAGGTATTGATTAAAATTGATTCAATGGTATCACACTTTTCTACATTGTATTTGCACCCCCAACTCGACCAGATGCTAAGCTGGGGCATGCCTGAGCCATATGTTGAATGTAACGTTTCATCAAACAAAGTCTGGGTCTGAATAAAATTATTTTAACTCATCTAGGGGAAGACGGAGTAAAAAGTGCATGGGCGGGTAAGAAGCCCACCCCAGTTATCTCATGAAATGAAGCAAATTTCAGTCTCATTTTGCCCATGAGACGAGCGTTAATGTCTAGCATTCGTCTCGTGGGCAAATTTGACTGAAGTTTTCTTTATTTCATGAGATAATTGGGGTGGGCTTCTTACCCGCCCATGCGCTTTTTACCCCGTCTTCCCCTACAGATGAGATTTCTCATTCGTTTGAACCAATTCTTGATCCATGTGTGCTAATGAACAAAAACATTGTTTCATTCATATTGGTTTTCTCAATTGCAAGTTATAAATTGGCTGTTTCACGAACTGGGCAAACCATTTTGCCCTTTTCATGAAATGGGCAATTTGGCAATTTCATGAATTGGGCGTACACTACCATTCTCATAAAACTGGGAGTACAAACTTATAGTTGTTGTGGGCCTATGTGGACCGTGACTCCTTCGATTCATTGGTTACCTTTAGTTAAAATGTCGCATAGCATGAGTCGGCCCACACAACAGTTGTGGGACATTTTCTTTACGCCGCCAGTACACCATGTGGGCCACCACACTGCATACGATCTGATTCACTACGATCCGATATTGACATTTGTGAGGCATGATTCACGTGAAATTCTACTATCTAAACAAATTTGAAGAAACACTTCTAGGTTTGTTCAGTATATTTGTAGGCTCCCGTACACGAATCTGATGAAATATCTGTATTTTTGTATCATTTGATTTGATTCGTGTATTGGGGTCTGCTTGAGTAGGGGAAGACGGGGTAAAAAGCGCATGGGCGGGTAAGAAGCCCACCCCAATTATCTCATGAAATAAAGAAAATGTCAGTCAAATTTGCCCATGAGACGAATGCTAGACCGAGAGGCCTTTGAACAAAACCGAAATGATTCTTGCGAAAACAACAAATTCCTTTCCCATAATTATGCCCACCCTATTTATCATTTCTTTTTCTTTTTGTCGTCTTCATTCTGGACCCTTTTCTTGTAGATATGACTCACGGCTCGTTCCATTCGATTGGGGGGGGGGGGGATAGATAAGATAAGTTCAGCCCAAATCTTCAAGGTTCAGCGGGCTTTCAGTTTAAACATAATCCTCTCTCTTTTAAGGGTTTACTTTTTTGCGCGTAATCGCTTGACTCGTTGTAATAAACAGTCTATTATCGCTTCTTCGTGTGGCTCTCCTAGCAAAGAGATCGGAAACCGTGATAGTCAAGCCTGCTTAATCAACATATGTCTGTCTTTAAAAACGGATGTGCCGACGGTTGTGCATTAGATTCCTTATTAATTGGAAGACACATTGAATACGATGCGATCCGACTGTGATCCGATCGTGACGATGTCTGTGAGTCATTTTTCGTAGGCGTTTATTACCAGAATTGGGTGTCTGCCAACATAGGCCTACTTAGGCCTAGTGCCGAGTCATGATTCACTTCCGTCTAAACATCTGGAACAATCTCCCTTTCTTTCTTCGCAGCTCTCCATCTCTGTCATCTTTCAAAACTGGCCTGAAGACGCATCTTTTCAGAAACTATCTCTGTTAAAATTCATGTCTGTCCATCCACCGTCAGTCCACCCTGTAAAGATTTTTTTAAAAATAAATAAATAATTCGTGTTTTATGTAGGTAGTTTAAATGTGAGTGCAATAATGTTGCTTTTTTCATGTAAAGTGATATTTCTAAATAATTTTAAGTACATGTACATAATTATGTAGTTTGAATATCTTTTGTGTGCGTGAAGTAAACTTTTTTTCATTTTTTGTTCACGTAAAGCGCGGTGAGTCCTGCTGTGTCAGGAGAATAGCGCTATAGAAGATTTTTCTATAAATTATTATTATGATTATTATTATTATTATTAAAATAATTCTACTGTTTTCGTTCACTATTCTCGTGTAGACCCCAATACACGAATTGCATAAAAAATGTCTGATACAAAAATACAGATTAAAAAAAAACCCTTCAGATTCGTGTACGGGGGACTACAAACATAGTGAACAAAGCTAGTAGGATTTTTGTCATCAAGGGACAGTAGAATTTCACGAGAATCATGCCTCACAAATGTCACAGTCGAATCGCATCGTATGCAGTGTGTCTGATCCCTTTAAACTTCTTCTTCTTCGATCGCTCAGACACTTTCCTGTCAATTATGAGCGCAGATGCGTCATGCTATATAAGTATCCGTTTATTATTATTATTATGCTGCCGTTATGCGCCTATGTTAGGCCCAGGAAGTCCGACTTCGGCTGGGGTGTTTTTTGGTGAGAAAACAAAGGGGAGGAGAATGGACCGGTAAGGCAGAAAGATAGTAGAGAGTAAGCAAATGGAAAAGGCAGAGTCAAAGAGAGTGACAGATTAGAGGAAGTTACAAGCACAGAACTTCCAGAAGGTGAGGGAACTATTTATACAAAAGACCCCCGGTATCCCCACAGGGGGATCCCTTTAAACAAAGACATAAACACACACGCATTAGTACACAAACGCACACACACTGGTGAGAAGTGTTAAGATCACACACGCGCACACACGCACGCGCACGCACACGCACGCGCACACACACACACGCACACACACACACACACACACACACACACACACACGCGCGCGCGCGCGCGCGTTGTGGGGACACGCCCCCATAAAATAGTACGGGGAAAGGGGAAGGGAATAATAAAGGAGGTGGCATGTCACAGGTACTACGGATGGTGGTGGGCTAGACATGATAAATGAGGTGGGGATGGGGTGTGGCACAGAGAGAGAGAGAGAGAGAGAGAGAGAGACAAGATGGAAGCAGTGGGGTCGTTGAGTGCAAATTCTTTTCAGCGCTTGGGGAAATTTTGAGCCGAAAGTCCATGCCCCTCCCCCAACTTTCTCTCTCTAGGGCCTACAAATACTTCAGACCCTCTCTCTCCCATTTCCACAACCTCCATCCACATCACCGTCTCAACAGGAAGACTTCGTCTTCGGGAATACCGTCCATAAGGGTCTGCGACCAATTGGACGTAAATTTCATCTTCTTCTCTGTGTGTGTGTGTGTGTGTGTGTGTGTGTGTGTGCGTGTGCGTGCGTGCGTGTGCGTGTGCGTGCGCGCGCGCGTGCGCGTGTGCGTGTGCGTGTGTGTGTGCGCGCGCGCGCGTGTGTGTGTACGTGTGTGCTTGCTTGGTGTTTTCATGTACTTTGTCCTGCTTTTTCTTTGTCTACATTATGATTTGATTTGTTACATGCATACTAATGTTGTTTCCTCATGAATTGTGTTTGCATTATATCTTTTCTGATGGCAAGAAGTACGCGTTCTCGTGTTGTGGCTGTGTGCATATTTTAATAGTTAATTATTTATATATTTATGATCTATTTATTCAGTATTAAGGCATGATTCTCGTGAAATTCTACTGTCCCTTGATGATAAGATCCTACTAGCTTTGTTCACTGTATTTGTAGTCCCCCCTACACGAATCTGATGAAATATCTGTATTTCTGTATCAGCCATTTTATGTAATGAAGGACTGTGACAGCAAAGTGGTCAAGCTCAGCTTCGTTGGACTGGCCATGTCATTCGTACTAGTGGAGGAGCTGGCGTGCCCTGACCAGGGTCCAGTTTCTATAGACGACGGTCACCGCGCGCATAACTGTTGCGCCAAAAGGGGTCTAAGAAACACTTTAGAAAACGTTTGCGGATGAATATTACAAGCTCTTGTCTGATTGGTTAAAAAAAAGTATTATTTTAAACAAACTTTAATGGACCAATAAAATGTATTAACCCCCTACTCGTTCCGGATAGTTCGCCGCTTGCTCGGTGTTTGGCAAGAACAAAATGTAACGCGAACTATCGGCAAACGAAGTGTGTTTCTTATACCGTTTTGCCGAGTTGAGCGAGCGCTACGTAACGTTAGCCCTTGTGAAATGGCCCCCTTGAGAGCAGAGAAGTTTTGAAGATGATCGTCGGCAGCGCTTGGAAACAGCACGAGAGCGGCGTCACAGAGCTGCATCTGTCCCTGTCACAGCTGGTGTTCCATGTCCCGCCTGCAATCGCATGTGTGCTTCTGAGTTTGGTCTCCGAAGCCACATGCAGCACCCACCGATGCTGGCACAGTAGCGGAAATGTCATCCTCGGACCCGAGAGACAACCATGATCATTTATTCATTTAATAATTCGTGAAGCGCCCTGAGCTCAAGAAAGAAAGGGCGCTCTATGAATGTTTAGTTATATTATGATTATTATTATTATTACATTATGTAAAGAAACCCCGTGTTTATTCCTAACCATCAATAAAATAAAAAATCGTTCGTTTGTTCGTTCTCTCTCTCTCTCTCTCTCTCTCTCTCTGAGTAAACATAATTATTGGTACGTTTATCTTCCATTTATCTTATCTGAGTATATGTGTGAGCTTTAATGTGTGTGTGTGTGTGTGTGTGCGTTCGTGCCTGTCTGTATGTGTGTCTCTGTGTGTGTGCGTGTATCTGTCTGTCTGTGTGGTGAGAAAAATCGAGACAGAGACAGACAGATAAGTATTACTGTTCAACAAAAACTGCTGCACTTACAGAAATGTACATTAAAATGCAACAAGAAGTCACTGAATTGGGCAGGGTGTTAGAATCAACGGTGTTATCGCACCTCCTTGGCTTATATGATAGCACGAGCCGTGAAAGGAACCGAGGCCTATTAGCTTTAGTGTTGCTGTGTAATCCGAGTGTCCCTGCGACACGCGAAGGTGTCTGGTAGTAATAACGTGCTGTTGATGTTGCCTACACCTGGGATTTACTCGGTTATGAGGAAAGATTTTGGAAAAGTCTGTTCACGATGAAAAAAAATAGTAGAGAAAAATTATTGCATTTACTGAACCCCCCCTCGTTATATATCCAAGATTATTATAAAACAAAAGTTAAAAGCATGGAACACTAAATACTCTTATAATGTTTCCTGTAATTGTGGTAATCCTATATCAGTACATCATTTGTTAAAAGAATGCCCAATTTTAACATCACTTTATAGAAAAAAGTATTGACTTAGTGAATTATGAGAATGACAGTTAAATATTATCCATCCCTTTCGTCTTTGATATTGTTACTGTTATAGCAAATTCTTAAATTGCCAAATTGTTATGATTTTTTGACGCCTTGTTACTAGAAATTGTTGTATTTTATGCATTAGTTTTGTTAATTATTCATGTTTTTGGTTCTTTTTTGTGTCTAATATCGCTATTGGTGAAAAGACGTTAAATTAAACTACCGAACCGAGGAAAGTCTTGTAAATTCAAGATAACCAACCACTGAAAACCCAACACCGTACATAGCGAGCTTTCCTGTTTATTTCAAAGCTTCCTCACTCCTCAGGCTTCATGGTCATGCTTAAATGACCTTAATTATGAAGAACGCCTAAAATGTCTAAATCTACCAAGCTTAGAATATAGAAGGGTGCGAGGGGACATTATAGAAGTTTATAAAAATGTTGCATGGTTTGTATGATTCCTGAACTACTGCACCTCTTTTCCACTTTTCTAGTCATAATACTACTCGGGGTCACAATTTTAAACTAACCAAAACACTAACCAACACTAGACAGTTTCATTCATTCTTTACTAATAGAATAACAAATTTATGGAACAATTTATCATTTGATACCGTCAATGCACCTTCAGTAAATGCATTTAAAAATCGTATTGACAAAGAATTATCTAAACATACTTTTTCTACCAATTTGGATGTATATGAAAAACAAAGTTAAGTGTTAGTGCCAAAACAAATCCACGGGCAAATTAAAAACAATTAATATCTGATGCAAAAATCACCACTAGTGAGGGATTGCCTATAGCCTTATGTGATGTGATGATCAATCGACTGCAGTTACAAATCAAATAGCAGCAATTCATAGGCAGAGAGAAAAACAACAACAAGAAAAACCCCAACAATTCACAATCATTCTATTATTTTGTAACAGTTTAAGTCTTGTAAACGCCAGCTTTTAGTCTTCTGCCCCAGAAGAAAAAGGATGGTGGTGGCTATGTTTCATTTGCATCTTCTTCGTGCTCTGCGTTCCCAGGCCATAAAGGGATAAATACGTACGTGTCCTATTAGTTTTCGGTGGTCTCCTCGCTGCATTCAGCCAACACATACCGATTTCGGAGGGGTTTGCGTGTTTCAAATTGTGTGTCTGTTTTCGCAATATCTTGAGAGCAGCTGCAAAGAATCACTTCAAAGTTTGTAAAGTGGTATATTATCAGAAGCTGATCTAGTGATCGACGACGACGACGACGACGACGACGACGAAGAAGAAGAAGAAGAAGAAGAAGCAGAAGCTGATGGTTCCCGTGGATTTATTCTAACCAACACAACGGGTTTTGCCGCCGAGTACGGCAATATGTTCTTCGCCACTGTCCCCAACCGGGACCAACAGGGTTTGTCAGGTGACTATCTGCACTGATTCTCTTCACATTTTGTAGGGTGGCATCCTAGCTGAAACTGACCTGCGCGCTAAATGAAATTGGTGGGGTTAGTTCATCACTCATAAGGCAGCATTCGGAGAATGACACGATGTCTTCTACAGGGCGGTGGAGAAGTTTCAAGCTCTCAAACACACAAGTACCCATAAGTCGTCCTACATCTTCAGGTGTAGAGTGGCACAATGGTAGCGCGTTCGCCTCGTGTCGAGTAAACCTGAGTTCGAACCTGGATACAGGTGATTTTTCCTCTCACTTTGCACTAGGCCTTACGGTCTGAACGTGGAGTCTTCCGGATGAGACGATAAACCGAGGTCCCGTGTGCCCATGCACTTAGCACACGCTAAACCCAGTGGCAACGAAAAAGTTGTCATTTGGTCAAAATTTACTCCCCCCCCCCTCTCTTTCCTTCCTCATCAGTCACACAAAAATACGCATGCAAAAAAAAATTGGGTGGCGCGCCTCTGGCTGCGACGCGCTCTCCAGGCGGGAGCAACCCGAATTTCACAGAGACGCCTCTGTAACTATAAAGTGCCTAATACCTAATACATTCAGAGAAACAAAGAGAGTATCGGAAGGACTTTAAAATAAAGGAAGATCAATACATATTGATTTCTCTAAAAGTAATACAAAATGCCAGTCTGTTGTTTCTGACTATGGCAGACTGACAGCACTAGAGGGGGTAGATGACATTCCGGCTGGCTTAGCTAAAAATTAAAAAATTATTGTAGCGGAAATGCCTTTCCCATGATATTTCCCCACTCTCTCCACAACAAGACAACAGAATATTTGCCTAGAAATAACAGCAAACTTGTCCTAGAAATATCTCTGCCAAAGCATATAACCTACAATAGTAGGTGCCAAAGTTCTCCTTCCGTGTGTCCAATGAAAGCAAACATCGTCAGTGACTAAGTAGTTCTGAACGACTCTGTACGTGTTCGGTGGTAACCTGAGAACCATTACCATTGAGATAACCCGTTGGACTGGGCTCAGGGTTACCGCTATGCCTCTTGCCATATTTACTGCTTTTTTATAGCTCCCCAAAGTTGATGTGTCACGAAAAGAATGCTACACAATGTTATATATGTTTCCTCCTCTGACCCACACATTCTCCAGACCCCTCGTTTCCACTCCAGGACTCTTGGTGATCGTCCTGTCTGCTTCAGTGTCTTGGAACAAACTGCCTGCTCCGCTCCGTAGCTCAAACTCTGTCTTCTTTTTTAACCCTTTCAACGCCAGCCATATTTCAGCCCAAAATTTCCAATTTACCTGGGTAGAGAACAAAATCCATTTGCAGTATTGGGGATTCTTCTGTGACAAATATAAAATAAGGTCTATCCTTACTTCCCCAAACTAAGACAATAGGGTCTTTGGATAATAGACCCCAATTTGATGCCTTTTAGTGACATATGTGTTAAATCACTGTGGTGCTAAAATGTGACTTTGGCGGTGAAAGGGTTAAGGCTTCCCTCAAGACCACTCTATTCAAATCTTAACGTGCATTTCATTTCTACTGCCTTTCTTCTTGTTGTTACCATGTGTGTGTGTGTGTGTGTGTGTTTGTGTGTGTGTGCGTGCGTGTGTGTGTGCGCGCGTGAGTGTGTGTGCGTGTGGATCTGTGTGTGTGTGTGCGTGCGCGTGCGTGCGCGCGCGCACCTGTGAGGCATATGCGTAACGGATGCTTTGTGATTTATGTTGCTCAATATTATTAATGTATTCATTATGTAAGCGCGTAGGGCTTTGTTTCAGATTGAGCGCGATAAATGTAGGCCTACTCATATTTTAGAACTAGTTGCCGAGTCACGCATGGAACCAAGTTGTCAGCCGATTCAACGTTGTTGTTTGGGCAATATAAGGTTTGCGTGCAATGTTTCTTGTGGGAATTGTGTCCCATCTTTTCTGTAAGTACGGTATGCCGAGTTATGTCTTTAAGCAGGTGTTTGCACTGCGTTAGTGCTTTCTTGGTGCCTTTCATTTAACCCGAATACGCCTGCCTATGTTAGTGCTTTCTTGGAGGAGTTTTTTCTCTCTCTCTCTCTCTCTCTTACTTATGTGCGTGTTAAAGATGAGGACTAGAAAGTAGGTTCAGGCTTGATTTCGTTATAAGCAGTATTTACTTTTTAATATGTGTATTCGCTTGCAAATAGTATGACTAGGTTTGCTTTTGTTATGAGTGTGTGTTTACTTTTTAATATGTTCATGCTAAAAATAAATAATGGAATGTAGGAATAGGTTTCATGTTGCCATGGGTACATGTATTTACATTTTTAATTGTGCATGCTAAGATGAGTAGGTAAAGTAATACTATGTTTGACTTATTATATGCATGGGTTTCTTCAAATAAGTACATTTTAATGATGAAGTATGATTGAGGTATTTTTTATGTTTGTGCATTTCTCTATTTTGAATGTTTAACGATGAGTGTGAAAAGTAGGATTGGGTTTTATTTTCCGTGCGTATGCGCTTACTTCACACATTTTGAATGTTAATAATTAGTATAGTTAATAATAATAGGTTTGATTTTGTTATTGATGTGTTACAATATAGGGATGTTTTTTTGCATGCTTTATATTGCTTTGTATGTGTTTATTTTCGTTTTTCATTTTCTACTTTTATATATGTATTTTGTCCAGAGGGCTGGATGTAAAAAAGCATGTTATTGCTTACTCTATTACCCTCTATAAATAAAAGTCAATCAATCAATCTCTCTCTCTCTCTCTCTCTCTCTCTTAACCTTAAACACAATCCTCCTCGTGTTTATGGCAATCGATGTCAAAGTCTGCTTCTTTCAGCTTAATAATAATAATAATATTAATAATAATAATAATAATAATAATAATAGTAATAATGGGAATCTATATAGCGCTCTTTCTCACATGAGCTCAGTGCGCATTATATTAATAACAAGAACATTAAAGGCAAACAATGAATCATTAGAAAGTAAAATAAACATGACGCTTGCACGCAACGTTCTTTCTTCCTCACACACACACACACACACACATACACACACGCGCGCGCGCGCGCGCACGCACACACACACACGAACGCACGAACGCACACTCACAATTATACATTAGTAAAATAGTTAGAATATAAAAATTCTAAGAAGAAACATAACCCTAGGCTGATCCTAGCCCTATGTCTGTCTCTGGCAGAATGTTGGTTCTCAGTGACATTTTTCAATGCCAAAATATGATGGAGGTTGTCTACAGTAGGCCTACCACTTAGCTGCGCTTTCTTGGCGCCTGACATTACTACTTATGCATACTTTAAACGACGATTTCGTCTCCTCTACCGACTCTGCCTTTTGTGTCCAAAACCATCCAGTTATAATAATAATAATAATAATAATAATAATAATAATAATAATAATAACAATGATAATGATAATAACATTACATTAATATAGCGCTTTACTTCAAATGAGCCCAAAGCGCTTTACAGCCAAAAGCATGCATAAGCACACGCATACACACAACACATAGACACAGACTCGATCTTTATCTCATACTAGCGCAACGCCTAGTACTGGCAATGCACGGTACTGGTAACGCCTAGTAACGGTAACGCGAAGTACTGGTAACGCTGAGTACAGCAAATTTGAAGCGATTCGGTTAAGAAACGGCGGAGTTATAAGGCCCCGTTTCCCGTTGGCGCTGCTCTGAGAGTGACGCGCTCTCCCGATTCTCTTCCAATTTGCTGACAGGCTTTGCCCGGGCCATAGCAAGCCTGACAGGAAATTTGAGGCAATTCGGTTAAGAAACGGCGGAGTTATTCGTGAAATGGTGAAGCGGCGTATCGCGCGCGTTTCTGAACCGATTCGCTTCCGGTTTGGCACACCGATAGTCACCGTCCTCGGTCATGTACCTGCCAAAGTTGAAGGCAATCGGTCCAGACATGCTGGAGATACAGGCGCCGAAAGTCCGGCGGATACACGTTTCGCGCATTTGCGAAACCGCGCAAATGACACGGCCGCCCCGGTTGCCGTTGCCATCGCCCCGTTAGGGCTCACAGCAAATTTGAAGCGATTCGGTCGAAAAACGGCGGAGTTATAAGGCCCGTTTTGTGTTTCAGACAGACACACACACACACACACACACACACACGGACACTTGGCTTATTACTATATGATGATGATTCAGTAAATCATAAACATTAGGCTGCACGGACACATACACAAATACAGACACTTACACTCCAGAAGATACACACACACACATACACAACATATATATATACACACACACATGCGCACGCGCGCGCACGCACACACACATGCATACATGTACACACACAGACACCACACATACAGACACACAGATAAACACACACACGTATGGACATACACATCTGCGCTTACACTCACACACACACACACACATACACACCACTTACTTTCTATTCAATCTCAATCTGCCCCTCACAGGCACACAAACATACACAACTGAACAAAAGGGCGCAGCAAATGTTTAGCGTGTGACAGGAGCAAGATGGGTTTTCAGAGAGGTTTTGAATGAGGAGACTGAGTCAGAGTGTCGAAGAGGAGGAGGCAGAGAATTCCAAAGGGATGGTGCCTGATAGGAAAAAGAACGCTATGTACATCGCATTAAAAGATCAGTCAGAAGCTGAGAAGAGCAGTAAGCCTAGCCCCTATTTAGTATTTCCCTGTGTCGCAACGTGGTGACGAACTGGGCTTTCCGTTGATCCCACGACTCTGAGAAAAGATGGCGCCATGACGGCAGTTATAGATGTTATCTCCGTATAGTCTATGTCATGTGTGTAAAGTCTTTAAATCCCTCCCTTTAGTACTAATCTGTAGTGGGAGTCAGAATGGTAGTAATTAGTCGACAGAAAGATGTGAATTTGACTAATACAAAAATTCGTCAAGGCGCGTCAAGGCTTGTTGAGCATGAGACTGGTGAACTTATCAACCGCACCAAATTCTAAAGCGGATTGTGTTCTATACAGTTATAGCTCTTCCTACCCCACCCCTTATACTGACTCAGTAACCTTAGGTCACCAAGGTATTTTAGGTGGATAATAGACAATAACCCCCCCCCCCCCCCCCACAACCCCCCCCCCCCCCCCCCCCCCCCCCCGCCCCCCACCCCCCCCCCCCGCCCCCCCCCCCCCCCCCCCCCCCCCCCCCCCACCCCCCCCCCCCCCCCCCCCCCCCCCCCCCCCTCTCTCTCTCTCTCTTATTGTGCATATTAAATTCCTGACAATGTAGGCATACATCTCAATAGCTTATGCGCTTCTTTATCTGTAAGTGTTGAATTGTTATTGCTTACTTGCTAACTATGAAGTGTATCAAGTGTCACAGTGCGCGCGCGTGTGTGTGTCAGTGTGCTGTGTGTGTGTGTGTGTGTTGAACTGTTCATGTGTTTGTGCGAGTGTGCTCTGTGTGTGCGCACGTGAATGCTTGTGTGTGTATGTGTGTGGGAACGCCACGAGTGTTCGAATCACGACTCTCCGAATCTCATCTTTGGCGGCTCCGTATCAGTGACGTCATAATGACCAAACTGTCACGTCTGTTAGAAGGGTAACCTCGCGGCTGTCCGAATGTGCTGAAACGTTTGCAGTGTGTTTGTGTTTGTATGTATGGGCCTGCATGTGTTTGTTTAAATGTATGCGTTTACGTGTGCATCTGTATGTAAAATATACAGTTTGCGTGCGTAGAGAGAGAGAGAGAGAGAGAGAGAGAGAGAGAGAGAGAGAGAGAGAGAGAGAGAGAGAGAGAGAGAGAGAGAGAGAGAGAGAGAGAGAGAGAGAGAGAGAGAGAGAGAGAGAGAGAGAGAGAGAGAGAGAGTGGGACATCTACGCGTAGTATGCCTGTTAGCTAAAAGAAACTTCTGTGTGCTGGTATAAACATGTGAAAGTGAGGTGAAATGTCACTAGTGAGCATCAACAGTAACATGCATCAGGTATGAGGGGGGGGGGGGGGGGGGGACTAGGAGGGGGGGGGGGGGGGGGGGGGGGGGGGGGGGGTATGGGGGGGGGGGGGTGAGTGGGAGAGATAGAAACAGAGATAGGGGGATAAGTAGAGAGACGGAAAGGAAACAAATAAAAGACTAGAGAAAGGCGTTTCAGTTGGAAAAAAATATATAAACGAGATCCTTGTGGATTGTGTGTGTGTGTGCGTGTGCGCGTGTGCGTGCGTGCGCGCGTGTGTGTCTGTCTGTCTGTCTTCATGTCTGCCGCCTGTCTTTCTGAATTCGGACAGCCGTGCCCAGACAATCGTTCTTCGGAGAGCCGTGATTCGGACAGTCGTGGTGCCGCGGCTGGTAATTTTGAGGAATATAGTGGTGCACTTGGAGCTTGTTCACGTGTGTCTAAGCTCCTTTTACATGTACGACATGTCAATGACACAGCTAGTGTGCGACACAAAAGCGTGCCCTAAATTCAATCCACCTTGTACAGGACAATGCCAGCTTGTCAGACGTGTTTAAAAAAAAATTCTTATATCAATTTATCGCACGAGACCGCACACATATAATGTGCGTGCGTGCGTGGAGAGAGAGAGAGAGAGAGAGAGAGAGAGAGAGAGAGAGAGAGAGAGAGAGAGAGAGAGAGAGAGAGAGAGAGAGAGACACACACACACACAACACATTGAGAAATTTAAACTAAGAACCGGGATTCAGTTTGGAAAAGATGTAGACCTATCTTGTAATCTACAGTATAATATTACAAATACTTTGATATGTGCACACTTTTTTTTATACTAACTGAGTTGTTAACACGTGGAATACTTTATCAACTTATGTAGTTACAACAGGGACACTTAATAGTTTTTTTAAATCACTAGATTCACATCGGAAGGACTCGGTTGTTTCCAAACAAATTTTCAAATAAACAGATTGCCAACGTGAAGTAACACTGCGTACCCAACTCAAAGACAAAAACCAAAAACACAATACAGTGGAACCTCCCTTATAAGACCTTCAAAAATCATCCCAAATGAGGTCTTATAAGGGAGGTAATTTTAAAACTTACGAAGAAGGGCAATGTCTCAGAGAAGTAGGTCTTATGTGGGAGGGAGTCTTATAATGTGAGGTCTTATAAGGGAGGTTCCACTGTAGCAGGCTAAAGGCTGAGAAAGCCTGAGTGTTATGACAAATCATTATGATGTAGATCGTATGGGCACCCTACCACCCCAATACCAACACCTTCATTAAATCTGTCGTTTCGATCATGGACACTACGTTAAGTGTAATCTAGGATCCATGTTTGGATTTACTTTCCTCACATCTTCCCTCACACTACACCTACCATACACATAGTATAGTGTGTGTGTGTGTGTGTGTGTGTGTGTGTGTGTGACATTTTATTGGCATTTTTATTGTTACTAGGTGTGTGTGTGTGTGTGTGCTTTTTTTTCTTCCGCACTTTACGCACAATATGTACAATGTCTGTTTTTCATGATTGGGGTGGTTGAGGAGCATGAATGTGAGGGAGTGGTCTTTTGATGATGGCTTGTTCTGCTTGTATGTGCATGTGTAAACTTTGTAACATGTTTTGAATAAAGATCGTTTTATAAAAATGAAAAAAAGTATGGTAGGGGAGGGGAGGAGGCGTTCTCTGAGTATGAAGAACGCTTTTGGAAACTGGAAATGTGAATGTTGTCTTACTATTTCCTTGTGCACTTTGATTTGTTTTTCGTTTTCTTCTTGTTTTTGTTCAAAAAATTCCTTGTGTACCGGGCCGTGATTTTATAAAAAACATTTTTTACACAAAATAGCTGTTACTCGTTCTATTTCCTTTGTTTTGTTCAAATGCATGGACCTTTGTTGTTGTTGTTACCCTTGTTGTTGTTACCCTTGTTGTGTCATGAGACCACAATGTCATTCTTTCTCTTGTATGTGTCTGTTTCAGACCGGAGGACGTTAAACGGATTTTCATCATCTTGTTGAGAAAGAGATAGTAAAGTGGTTTTGACTTTGACCTCTCCCCTTCCACTTGAAACATGGGTTTTTTAAGATTTGGGGCAAAGCATTTCCCTGACACAAACCCCCCCCCCCCCCCCCCACCACCACCACCACCCCCCAGTCTTACCTATATGCTATTGTTGTCCCTGTAATACTTGCCGACTTCATGTCCTCTCAACTGTCTTGTGAAGTGCACTTGACAGAGGCTTGACATGTCAAGACATAAAGAAGACATAAAAAAGAACCAGAAACACCGAGAATCGAGAGTGTGTAGATCTCTAGGCATTTCTTTTACTTCTTCCAGCATGCATATATGCGCGTGCATGTGCGTGTATTCTTCAATTTAATGTCTATTCACATATGTGATTATAGACAACTAACAATTAAACATGGAAAAAAATCCATCAAAGGTCAGAAAAAATAAGACTTTGAGCAAGCTCAACTTTTCAAGAAACCCGGCTCTGAAGGCGGTTTTTGAAAATCCCACATTAGTCTGTGACAATGTTTTAGTGTGTGTGTGTGTGTGCGTGCGCGAGCGTACGTGCGTGTGTGTGTGTGTGTGTGTGTGTGTGTGTGTGTGTGTGAGAGAGAGAGAGAGAGAGAGAGAGAGAGAGAGAGAGAGAGAGAGAGAGAGAGAGAGAGAGAGAGAGAGAGAGAGAGAGAGAGAGAGAGAGAATGCAGTGATGTTAAAGTATTTTTACGTTTATTTGACCACCAGAGTCAACCTGCACTTTTGTATGCAGCAGAGGTATGGGGGATTAAAGAGATAAAGGAAATAGAGCGATTCATGTGTATGCTTGTAAGACATTTTTATCAGTCAGCCAAATTACACCCAACTCTATGACCTGTGGGGAATTAGGTAGACATCCTCTTTTCATTAATACAATCATAAAAGCTGTGAAATATTGGCTTAGGCTATTAGAAATGGAAAACAGTAGATTTGAAGCAGTTAGATGAGAGAGGAAATAACACATGGGTATCTGATGTCAAGCTGCAATTATTTCGGTATGGGTTTGGCTATGTGTGGATAAGTAGGAAGCAAGATTGTTTTTTTAAGAGTCTAGAAAGAACGTATCCAAGATTGTTTTAAACAAGAATGGCATGACAAAATATGTACAAGTGAACGATTTAACGAATATAGAAGTTTTAAAGATATCCTATGCTATGAAGCTTATTTCTCTTCTCTTCATGTACGACAGCATATACACGCAGTAATAAATTAAACTGTAATCGGTATAGGTACAACAGTAACACACAATTACGATTCCATTATGTGATGCAAGTGAGGAAAATAAAATTCATTTGATCTATGCTTGTCATGCATATTCACATATACGTGAAGCCGTGTTTCCACGTTCACTGCTTACTCAGAAAAATTACCTTAATACCATTTCACGCTTCTTTCAATGTTTAGGCCCATTCATGCTTGCAAAATATTTAACAGATTGTTTCCAGTATAGAAAAGAAAAGAGTCGCTGTCCATGAAAAAGAAAATTATAATTCCCTTACGACTGTGGACTACGTTTCATATTGTGTATTCCTTTTCGGCTGTGGACTACATTTCATATTGTGTATGTTTTTGTGTGTGTGGGGGTGGCAGTCTATAGCTCTGCATGATTTGTGTAGTTTACAACACTTATTGTGTTCAATTTTATTTGTTTGTCTTCGGATATTGTAAGGACGTTTGTCTGTGCAATTAAAATATTTGAGTTTGAGTTCTCTCTCTCACAAACACACACACACACGCGCGCGCGCACACACACACATATATATACACCCACAAAGGGAAAGAAAGAAAGAGACAGACAGAAGAGAAAGAGAGAAAGAAAGGGACATAATAATGCATTGACGTTGAAATCTACACCAGGCTGTAAAGATAATAGCTCAGGCTAACAGAGGGAAAAAAAACCCCAGACCCAGCCAAACTCATAGTCTTCCTTCACACAATGTGGGGCAGAATACAATTGCTCCCTGCTCAAATCAACAATAAAACAAAATAAAATCTGAACAAAATCACACTATGACATTCAGATTTGTTCTCTTCAGAAACTATCACAGCAGGAAGAAAGACGGCATTACATTAGTAAAAATTAAAATCTGGATGATTTTTGGTCTTTTGATAATATAATTTCAAATGATACTTTTTATTCCCTGCTTCACTCTTGCCTCCTTACCATGTTATATGTATATATATAAAAAAAATTAATTGATGATCTATAATGGGTTATTCACATGTAAAAATTAACAACGATGTCTTTGAAAGTGTTCATCGTGTTGGTAATTCCAAATTTGTAAAAAAATTTCACAACACAAACACAAAGTAAAGAAGTAATCTGTTTGCATTGTGAAAGAAGAAGAAAATGTTTATAACAATGATATGAGTAAATAACTGAACATTATCATTATAATGTGTGTCAAGATCAATACGTGTGCTATACAAATTTGTTTTGATCTGTATTTCAAAATTCAACTGACAATAAATGCAACTAAAAAGCAGTCAAAAAAGAGAAGACCTCTGCCTTGCCGAGGTACCTTTGTGTTTCTACATCTTTGTCACCAAACATTCACATTCTGAAGGTACTTTGTGCTCAAAGTTAAATATCACAGAGGCCAATGTGAATGAAAGTTAGATTTAAGATCCGCTGTGCTACAGAGAGCACAGGTGGGACGAACCATCAACCAACCCTCATTACATTAATAATAATAATAATAGTACATTTAGCGCTTTACCTCAAATGAGCTCAAAGCGCTTTACAATCAATTATTCATCAACAAGTAGATAACAAAAATAGTATCTAAGAATGACACAAACCAGCAACAATGCATATCCAAAGCAACTCTCTCTCTCTCTCACACACACACACACACATTTATCGACACCTACTCATTATTCATCTTTCATTCAGTAAGCCATAGCAACTGAGTTGCACGGACTGACCACATAATATCATACACCAACACACATACACAAACGTTAGAGGATACACATACAAATACACAACGTACGCACGCAGACAGACACACACACATGCATACAGACACACACATACACATGCTTGCACACATAACCCACAAAACCAAAACACACACAAGCACACGCACGCATGTACGCACACATGCATGCTCACACACATACACACACACACACATATACACACACACCACAAAACACAGCACAAACCTCTTATTCAATCTTCACACAATGATAGACAACTGATCAAATATTTAGGCTGCAGCAGGAAAAAGATGGGTTTTAAGAGAGGTTTTGAATGAGGAGACCGAGTTGGAGTGTCGGAGAGGAGAAGGCAGAGAATTCCACAGAGATGGTGCTTGACAGGAAAAAGAACGTTGGCCAGCAGATTTGAGATGGATGGAGGGAAGGGAAAGGAGACGAGAATCAGAAGACGAACGTAGTTAGCGAGCTGGGACATAGAGATGAAGAAGATCAGAGAGATATAAGGGAGCTTGATCATTCAGTGACTTGAAGACAAGGAGGAGAATTTTGTAGTCAATGCATGATTGAACTGGGAGCCAATGTAGTGAACGAAGAACCAGAGTGATATGATTGTACCTAGGGGCGCAAGAAATGAGATGAGCAGCATTATTCTGGACCCATTGGAGCTTAGAGATGAGAGTTGATGGACAGCCAGCAAGAAGTGAATTACAGTAGTCAAGTCGAGACAGAACAAAAGCACAGACTAGAGTCTTCAGGGCATGTTGAGAGAGGAAACGGCGGATTGAACTAATTCTTCGAAGTTCTAGATAGCAAGACTTGCAAACATTAGTGATCAAGACACAGGCAACCAGACACACACTGTGCATACCAGGGCAGATAGTTCTTGATAGATTTGGCCTGTACCGATTGGAAGAGTACCGGTACTTATAAGTACTTTGAACCTTGCAGTGCTTGTAGTATGTGAAGATGTCTGTATTCAAATAGCTCCACAAAATTCAATAAAAATATGGTTATAACTTTCATAGTAAATGAACAAAATGTGATAAAGTGCTGCCGATTGTCATCATCACATATTCCCAGTCATTCAATCCAGCACTATGCTCCCAGTCATTCCCACACACTGTTCCCAGGCATTCCCATTGCCTGCTCCCAGTCATTCCCACACACTGCTCCCCGTCATTCCCACTGTCCCCTCCCAGTCATTCCCACACACTGCTCCCAGTCATTCCCACTGTCCCCTCCCAGTCATTCCCACACACTGCTCCCAGTCATTCCCACTGTCCCCTCCCAGTCATTCCCACACACTGCTCCCCGTCATTCCCACTGTCCCCTCCCAGTCATTCCCACACACTGCTCCCAGTCATTCCCACTGTCCCCTCCCAGTCATTCCCACACACTGCTCCCCGTCATTCCCACTGTCCCCTCCCAGTCATTCCCACACACTGCTCCCAGTCATTCCCACTGTCCCATCCCAGTCATTCCCACTGTCCCATCCCAGTCATTCCCACTGTCCCATCCCAGTCATTCCCACTGTCCCCTCCCAGTCATTCCCACACACTGCTCCCAGTCATTCCCACTGTCCCCTCCCAGTCATTCCCACACACTGCTCCCAGTCATTCCCACTGTCCCCTCCCAGTCATTCCCACACACTGCTCCCAGTCATTCCCACTGTCCCCTCCCAGTCATTCCCACTGTCCCATCCCAGTCATTCCCACTGTCCCCTCCCAGTCATTCCCACACACTGCTCCCAGTCATTCCCACTGTCCCATCCCAGTCATTCCCACTGTCCCCTCCCAGTCATTCCCACACACTGCTCCCAGTCATTCCCACTGTCCCATCCCAGTCATTCCCACTGTCCCATCCCAGTCATTCCCACTGTCCCCTCCCAGTCATTCCCACACACTGCTCCCAGTCATTCCCACTGTCCCCTCCCAGTCATTCCCACTGTCCCCTCCCAGTCATTCCCACTGTCCCATCCCAGTCATTCCCACTGTCCCATCCCAGTCATTCCCACTGTCCCCTCCCAGTCATTCCCACTGTCCCATCCCAGTCATTCCCACTGTCCCATCCCAGTCATTCCCACTGTCCCATCCCAGTCATTCCCACTGTCCCATCCCAGTCATTCCCACTGTCCCATCCCAGTCATTCCCACTGTCCCCTCCCAGTCATTCCCACTGTCCCCTCCCAGTCATTCCCACTGTCCCCTCCCAGTCATTCCCACTGTCCCCTCCCAGTCATTCCCACTGTCCCCTCCCAGTCATTCCCACTGTCCCCTCCCAGTCATTCCCACTGTCCCATCCCAGTCATTCCCACTGTCCCATCCCAGTCATTCCCACTGTCCCATCCCAGTCATTCCCACTGTCCCATCCCAGTCATTCCCACTGTCCCATCCCAGTCATTCCCACTGTCCCATCCCAGTCATTCCCACTGTCCCCTCCCAGTCATTCCCACTGTCCCATCCCAGTCATTCCCACTGTCCCATCCCAGTCATTCCCACTGTCCCATCCCAGTCATTCCCACTGTCCCCTCCCAGTCATTCCCACTGTCCCATCCCAGTCATTCCCACTGTCCCATCCCAGTCATTCCCACTGTCCCATCCCAGTCATTCCCACTGTCCCCTCCCAGTCATTCCCACTGTCCCCTCCCAGTCATTCCCACTGTCCCATCCCAGTCATTCCCACTGTCCCCTCCTTGTCATTCCCACTGCACAGTGACGTCCAGGCCCTCCAGGTGGACCAGGCGCAGCAGGTGCTCCCAATCCTGGCGGGTGATGAGCTGACAGGCCTTGAGCAGCACCTCACGCAGCTCAGGGCAGTTGGTCACCAGCCGCGTCACGCTGCTCACCGTGATCTCGTCGCAAGACTCCAGGTGCAGCTGATCAGCAGACAGATGGCAACTTGGTTAAAATGAGGTCAACATCTTGAACATGCACCCTTAAAGTTACTTTAGAAGTGGAAAATACTGCATTTTTAGGTGATAGCTATAGTATTATGTCATGAATATACTGTTTTGTCTTTAAAAGATCTTAACAGTTATAATTATTTATAGCAAAATCGTCTTTTGTGTTCTCCTCTCTCTTTCTTTCTTAGAACTCTCTCTCTCTCACATACACACACACTCACATATTTACACACACACACACGCACGCACACACACACACACACTTAACTTGGCTTTCACTTTGACACACACACACACAAATATTTTTGGTGACATGGATACCTTGTTACAGTTTCATTCATGAGGTATTCGATTTCGAAAGTTTGTATTTTGTGTAAAGGTGTATTGTCTTCATATTTTTTGTGAATGTGTTTGTCTAACTTTTCATGTCCCTATGGACCAAAAGGCCTGGAAAAGACTGAATAAAACATATTGTTATTGTTTCACACACACACACACACACTTGCACAGATATAAACATACGCACACACGTTACCACCCAAAAAATCAAACAATCCAAAACAAATCTAACCTCTTTCAGAGAAGAAAACCCATGAGCAGAAAACGCAGCCTCCAGAACTTGATCGGTCAGCCTGGCAGCTCCAATCAGATGCACTTTCTGCAAGGCCGAGCCACTGACCAGCAAGTCCGCGGGGTCAAAGGGAGAGACGTGCGGGTCCAGCACTATCGTCAACTCTCGCAGCGCTTTGTAACTGTCCGCCTGCTGTTTGGCCGTGATGTAGGAGTGGGCAAAGTCTGCTTCCTCGCACATGGACACCACTTTGAGACGCTGAAGCTGAGGGCACAGGAATCCCAGCATCCCCAGGTCCGTGCTCTGGACGTTGTACAGACCCAGCCCCTCCATGTCCGGGCCTCGGGACTGCAGTAAGGGCTTGACCCCGCCGTGAAAGGTCACAACGCTGCGCTCGTCGCTGCTCACTTCTAAAACGCTCAAGTGCCGCAGACTCAAGAGGTGTTTCAAAGATTCGTCCGTGACGTCGTGATGCCAGTACACTTCTCGCGCGTAAGGGCAGTAACTGCAGGCCAGCTGCACATGCTCGGGGTCGATTTTACGGCACCGTATAGCGGTGGCGTGTAAGACTTCCAGTTTGTGGTGATTGGCAGGAAAAACCGAGGCGCTGGTTTTCCCACTAGATGTGCCCGGCTCACAGCGATTTTCGGCAGCACCGTTCAGCAG
>JAGGCT020000995.1:42500-75000 GCA_017654935.2 Phymorhynchus buccinoides
ATAATAATAACTTAATAATAATAATAATAGTAATAATAATTATTATTATAATAAAAAAAATAATAATAGAAATATGTGTACATAACATTGAAAAACATCCATCTTGAAAATCAAATGAAGTTGAGTAAGGACAGAAGAGAAAGCATTAAACTTCAAGAGGAAGGTTGGTGATGAAATAGCAGCAGCAGACAAACAAATTTATATTTAATGCACTCTTTTGGTATTATCAGCTGGATGAACTGTGAGTGAGATAGAGAGATATAATCAGAGAGAGAGAGAGAGAGAGAGAGAGAGAGAGAGAGAGAGAGAGAGAGAGAGAGAGTGGAGGCATGCAGTGTAGGGTTAACATTACTAGCTCGTTAAAATTCCTAGCTCGCTACTATGAGAGTGACTATAATTTGCGACAACCATAAATTTCACATTTTCGTTACTTGAACCATTTACCTAACACTAACCCTATCCCTAACCCTAGAAAAAAGTGAAATTTGTCGTTCATGCTCAATGTCGCAAAATGCCGCAAATAGTCAGTCTTATAGTCTTATATTATTTTACTAACAGAATTGCTAACCTATGGAATGATTTACCAGTGGACCTAAAATGTGCACCCAATACTAATACATTCAAAAATCGTCTAGATAATCATCCAAAATTTATAAATATATTTAGAAGCATTGATTAAAATTGTATGATAGGAAAATTCAACCGATTACACCTTGATCAAAGATACAAAATAAAAATTGATGATTCGATGGGACTGCCAAAAAGCTTGACGGCTTATTTAGTCCCTACCCCTACTACTACTACTACTATAGTATAGCGAGCTAGGAATTTTAACGAGCTAGGAATTTTAACCCGACATGCAGTGCATGCAGTGAACGGAAAAAAACCCCCACACATACACACACACAGTTCACATACACACACACACACACACACACAGAGTTCACACACACACACACACACACACACACACACAACCACACACACACACTTCACACACACACACCACAGAGTTGAAACACACACACACTGTGACACACACAGTTGAAATACACACACACACCCGAGTTCTTCTTTCACTTTACAACCACCATCATCCTGTTGATGGTTTTGGAGTTCACACACACACACACACACTCTATGGACATAATGTGGTGACCTCTCACATGGTTTTCAAATCTGTCTATCACATGCCTGGTGACATGGGTGTGTAATAATATCATTATCAAAAGTGACAAACTCAGAAACTGACCAAACAAAAGTTACCACTCCATCTCTAAACAACTGATAAAAAAAAGTGTAATTTTTAGAGAAAAAATCAAAGAAACTGTGCATATTGATCTTAACCTAATACAAAAGATTATATTTGGATCATAATATAAAAAAAAAGTTAATGAACATTCACTAGTTTATCCACTGATGGCATTCGTACAAAGTTGGTAAGAGATTTCATGACCACAGTCAAAGGGAAATAACGCTGGGCAGATCCTTCCTGTGCAATCATTGCTCGTGACAGTCACATGACAGTAGGCATAATCAACATGGCGAGTAAAGGAGCTGCGCTGGATATGCGGTCTCTCAATGGACCTCTCAGTGATGCTGCAGCCAGAACAACACACAAACTAGCAATATCAAGAGACTACATTTCACAACCTAGAATCAGTAAGTATGAAAATGGGGTTGGTATCGTTTATACTTTGTATTTTCTTGTCTAAAGTTCCTGCTTCTGTCTTCAAAGCATTTTTTTGTCGTCTGCCATCGTTCGATCAACCCGAAAATCACGATGCTGGTAGAATAAATATTACAGTTCAAATTAAAAGAACAATAATTGTAATATGATATGTATATATTATGAACCGTCATTTTAATACCTGTCTGTTTCAAAAGTGTATGAATTGCTGTGGGAAAGGACATTTTATGTCTGAATTGGTCTGTTTTACTTTTACACTGCCATGTCATCGGTCATGAGTGCATAAATTGCAAGGGAGCAGTGATGGCTTTTGACCTCAACTGACGACGTTCACTAACATGATTGGGCTTTACATCTAGATTGAGTGAAATGAAAATATTGCAGTTGAATTATTGGCTGGTTATGATTTTTTTTTAAAGAAGAAATTCTTTTCTTTTCTGTATATTGATCACCTGCCCAAACTATAATGCAGATCTTGTGAAAATCTGTTGTGTTGGCATTATGCAACATAACTGTTAATGTTCATTACTAATTGAGTATTTCTAACCTCTTTACCCGTCTGACATCATCATAGTTATGCTGTTTGCTGATTTAGATGAGAGAATGTAATGAATCCTGGTACATGTTTTCTCTGAAGCCCCGAAGAAGACTAAATAAGTTATGCCAGGTCAGGTCAGAAAGTTTCAGTGAATGGTTATCAAATATCAGTTTCTGGACTAGTCAGCAAAGTCATGCATTTAAAATTTAGTGGTAATCAATAATGACTATTCATTAAAAGCATTGCAAGGTATTCCATTTACTTTAAATCAGAAAACTCTACTGTGTGATTTGTCTCTATTTTGATTAAATTGTAGGATATTTCTGTTCTTTGCCCTTGTACTGTTTGTAGTTGTATTTATAATAAATGCACATGTTCATCTATATTTATCAATATCTAGAGCTTGTGAATGGGTCTACAGGGCTGGCCCAAACTACTAGCCCAGTAGCCCAAGGCTAGTAATATAAATATGTGACTGTGAGCAATCAGAGTTCAAGTCACTTGCCCAATGGGCTTCTGCCCTGGTTTTTATTACTACTGTGTCTCCCCACACCATCTCTACTAGTCTCCCTTCCAACCCACTATTAAATTTAAAACAATCTCAGCTGTCTGCTAAGATAACATCTCAGTACTGGTACTGAAAAGAAAGGAAAAGCAGCCTCCTCAATTTCCTCCTCCTCCCCCTTCTCTCCCCCACCCCCACCACCACCTCTCTCCCGTTATCATTTCTCTTTTTCTTTACTTCCCTCCTTTTTTTCTTTCCCATTCTCTTTTTTCTCTATCTCTTCCTCTGTGAGTCTCTCCTTCCCTCTCCCCAGGTTGTGTGTGTGTGTTCAGGGATTTTTGTTGTTGTTTTCTTCGGGCTAGTGAAAATGTGTTTGGGCGAGTAACATTTTTCAGTTACTCGCCCGGAGGGCAAGTGAAATTTTAAAAGTTTGGCCAGCCCTGGGTCCAGGCCATTTCCCCTAAAACATTTTTCCTTAGACGATTCTTGTCTGTTCCCCTTTCCTCTTTCCAAGCATCTAGGGAGTTACTACAGTTAGGGCAGTGGGTGGATGCCTTGTGCCTCCATACTGGAAGCTGGATGACCCCGTCCACTCTACGAGTCTCTCCCCATGGGGATACCGGGGACTCTTTCGTACAAATATTCCCCCGACCTTCTGGAAGTTCTGTGCTTGTAACTTCTTCTTGGCTGTATGCAGCGGGGAGACCAGTAAAAGCTGAAAACCATACACAGTCATGTATGCCTTATCCATTATGGCCATATGGCCTGGGAACGCAGAAGAAGAAGAAACTAGGGAGTACATCTGAATAGGAACAAGGGCCTGTGCATTTCTGTCTGACTTGGTATCTGTCTATCTGTTGACAGACTTTATGTTGCAGCTGTACAAACAAAACTATGGAACCAATTACAATGGAAATTGGTAGATTTCGCCCTGACATTGTCAGAGCTTCAGACTGTTTTCAAACTTCATGGGTCATATGACTCCTGATTACAGAAAGTGATGGGTCAATTTCCAAATTGATGGGCCAGTAATGTGTCAATGTAGTACTAGTACTGAACTTAAACTTTATTGACATGGGACGGGTTATTGACATGGGTCTCATGACAATCTGATGGTCTGTGTTGTGGCAATAAGGTACATTACATTGTTTCACTCAAACACCGATATTAAAGAAGAAAAAATAAGGGGAAAAAATCTTTTCTTATATATTTCAAAAAGTATTCAGTAATATACTATATTATATAGTAATAAAGGTTAAGATTTGTGAGAAACAAATAGACCAGATGTCTGGTAACATGTTTGTGGGTGCAACACTTTCAGTTTCACACTCATTTCAGGTTTTTTAAATTTTACCAGAAACTGAACTTCAGTTGTTTTTTAATTCTTCCCTCAAAAAAATTCAACCAAAATCGATTTGGGGCATTTTGAACTTGGTTGTTCTATCCCAGAAGTCTCTCTCAGGAAGTCTTGAAAACAGCATGGTGATGCTATATTGTTTTCAAAGGCGATGCAATCATTTTGCAAGGCTTATCTGACTCAAACTGTCTCTGTCAGTCATTGTAACTGTCTGTCTGTCTCGTTATCTCTCTCTTGCGTTGCCCCCCTGAATCGTCCAACAGGGCTCTGCCCATGTAGCCCGCCAGGGCCTGGGCGGCCCCTGGACCCCTGCCTTTCAGTTTTTTTCTTCATTTTGGGGAGTTGCACCCATGCATGTTAAAAACTGACCAGTTTTGTGATCATTGCAGCTTACAAGACAGTATCTGGTGTGAATGGGCCTCTGGTTATTCTGGATGATGTCAAGGTAATGTTTGATCATATTTGAATTAACTAATAATACTTGATTTTTAACATTGTAATTTTTTTTGTATTAGAAATTAAATCCTCCTTTCATATACCCACAGATAAACTGTTTCTATTTTATCCATAACTTATGATAGAGTAACTGTACTGTCATTTGCAGTTTGTTTACTCTATTTAGCTACATCAAATTTTAAAGTTCTTTTAAAATCTTACCTACAGTGGTATAAAATCTGTTTATAAAGAAAATATTATACAGTCTTTTTTAATTTTTGTTTGTTTGTGTGTACATGTAAGAATTTTTAGTTGTTACGAATGATTTGGTTATCTTAGTGAAAACGTTTTGACAGATAATCATCATAATGTGTTCAGTTATCAACAAGGACATGAATTGATGCTACAGTACTTTGTTCTAATGTTAACAGTTTCCCAAGTTTGCGGAGATTGTCAATTTGACATTGGCTGATGGCAGCCAACGGAGCGGACAAGTGCTGGAAGTCAGCGGATCCAAAGCTGTCGTACAGGTATCACATACGATATGTTGTGACTATTATTGTATTAATAATAAATGTATACCACTTTGCTAACTGTGGGTAAGCTAACGTTGTCTGTGTGTTCATTATTTTATAATATTTATTGAATAAAAGAACATTTTCAATTTGTTGTTGTTGACATACCCTCGCTAAAAGACTTAGACTCCAGGGATCATCCCAACAGCTGAAGTACTTCAACACTATGGTACAAATGCATCAGCTACGGATGAGAACATTATATGTGTGGTTGTTTTTGATTACCCCGTCATGTGGGCAGCCACACTCCGTCTTCAGGGACATTTTCAATATCTTCTTCTTTGATCGCTGTGACAGTTTTCTGTCATTATGAGCGCAGATGTGTCATGCTGCCTTCAGTTCATGCGCCTAAGAAATAGTTAGGTCCAGCATGTTCATTTTCGGTTGCAGAAAATCTTTGTAAGAATTTCAAGAAAAAAGGCAGGAGAATGGTCCAGTAAATCAGAAAGATAGTAGATGACAGTAAGCAAGGGGGAAAGGTAGAGTCAAAAAGAGTGACAGATTAGAGGAAGCTACAAGCAAGTGCTTTCAGAAGATGGGGGAACTATTTGTACAAAAGACCATCCAGTATCCAAACGGGAGGGGGGGGGGGGGGGGTATATTTTCAATCTGATCACATTGGAAGTTTGTTGGATCAGACCATGGATGTAGCACCCTGAAAAACCTGGCTGTCTTCTCTTTTTGAGCAGCTGTTCTTGTTCTGAAGCGCAGCATGTATAGACCATTGTCAGTGCATTTCAGTGAATTTTGGTTAATTTGTTAAATTCATGAGGAAACAATGCATAGAAATTATTTCTACTTAAAAGAGAAATCACAATGTACTCTACTTTGTTTAGACGCTGCAGTTGATGGTTAATCTGCGGTTTAGTGATTTTTCCAATGGCTTGTGTTTCTTCTCATTATTTTCAAGTCAAAGGTTTTGAATTCTAAATGATAATTTTGGGTTGATGTTTTTTCTCCTCTAAGGTGTTCGAGGGTACTTCGGGCATTGATGCTAAGCACACAACATGCGAGTTTACTGGAGACATTTTGAGAATGCCAACCTCAGAAGATATGTTGGGTGAGTCAAGCCTGAGTTCTAGCAGATCTGGGGCATTTTATTGTCTAGGTGACCAAATTAGCCTCAGACTTGTCAGAGCAACAACTAAAAATAATTATTAAAAAAAACGGAGTTTATTATATATTTCAAGATATTGAAACTTAGTTAATGTAGAAAAAAAGACTAATTCCAATCCCTTCTCACAGATATTTACGATTTATTAATAGGATTCGGATCTTTAGAAGTCATATGTAAAGTTTTTATTATTTTGTTGAATGAATCTCAGCAGTTGTCTTTAGTTGATAGAAAAATAAGACACTTTATTTCATGCTTTATTTTTGCCTTGCTTTCATTATGAAACTCTTTCTAGCTGATTAATTATATAATGCAATGATGTTTTCTTTGTGCAGGGCGCGTGTTCAACGGATCAGGCAAACCAATCGACAAGGGTCCCCCAGTCCTGGCTGAAGATTACCTGGATATTCAAGGTACTCATAACATGGTTTGTACTGTTGAAGTGCTATTAGATATCCAAGGTACTCATAACATGGTTTGTACTGTTGGAGTGCTATTGGATATTCAAGGTACTCATAACATGGTTTGTACTGTTGAAGTGCTATTAAATATTCAAGGTACTCATAGCATGGTTTGTACTGTTGGAGTGCTATTAGATATTCAAGGTACTCATAACATGGTTTGTACTGTTGGAGTGCTATTGGATATTCAAGGTACTCATAACATGGTTTGTACTGTTGGAGTGCTATTAGATATTCAAGGTACTCATAACATGCTTTGTACTGTTGGAGTGCTATTGGATATTCAAGGTACTCATAACATGCTTTGTACTGTTGTAGTTCTATTAGATTCTAATGTTGGCAAAAGTAATGGGTGTTCTTGATTGTGTCCGGACTGAATCGCCACTGTCAAAAACAGCGACCTCAAAACCGCGATTGGTTCAAAACAGTGACAGTCGTAATAGCAACAGCATCAAAATACCAATCAATCAATTATTGTCCCCATTTTAAAACAAGAAAATTTGTCTTGCAGTCGATCAATACAATAAATACAGACACCTTAAAGTACACGCGGACACCTCCCACCCTCTACCACGGCAACACAGCGAAAGGCGTCACAATATAACTTGCCCATCACTGTGTCGCCGTGGTGAAAGAGTGAAAAATGTCCACGTGCACAGAGGCCCCAACATATTAAACATCTTCACACACACGCATTCGCACACGCACACACGCACATTTTTTCTTGCACATCTCCCCCAACACTGTCCACCTCGCAACCAATGAAAGAAACAACATTTTTACAGTTTGTGAAGAAGCAATAAATCAACTGTGGCTGACACATTTTTAAAACATGAAAATTAATTCAATAAAATTTCATGGCGATTAAAGCATACACACAGATACAAACACACACACATAGACGTCACACCCTCATAGGCACACACACACACACACACAGGCAGGCACACACGCAAAACACAAAAGCACCACGTCTATGCACCCCCCCCCCACACACACACACTATGCAATACATTTGCATATGGGCAGACACAACCACCCCACACCCCACCACCCCCAATCTTGTTGAAGTTTAGTTTGTCTGTCATTAAGTGTTTTGTGCTATGTGTGCTCAGGTCAGACCATCAACCCATGGTCACGTATCTACCCCAAGGAGATGATCCAGACTGTTCAGTTTGTCTATCACATATCTACCCCAAGGAGATGATCCAGACTGTTTAGTTTGTCATTGTTTTGTGCTATGTGTGCTCAGGTCAGACCATCAACCCATGGTCATGTATCTACCCCGAGGAGATGATCCAGACTGTTCAGTTTGTCTATCACATATCTACCCCGATGAGATGATCCAGACTGTTCAGTTTGTCATTAAGTGTTTTGTGCTGTGTGCTCAGGTCAGACCATCAACCCATGTATCACGTATCTACCCCAAGGAGATGATCCAGACTGTTTAGTTTGTCATTGTTTTGTGCTATGTGTGCTCAGGTCAGACCATCAACCTATGGTCATGTATCTACCCCAAGGAGATGATCCAGACTGTTCAGTTTGTCTATCACATATCTACCCCAAGGAGATGATCCAGACTGTTTAGTTTGTCATTGTTTTGTGCTATGTGTGCTCAGGTCAGACCATCAACCCATGTATCACGTATCTACCCCAAGGAGATGATCCAGACTGTGTAGTTTGTCATTGTTTTGTGCTATGTGTGCTCAGGTCAGCCCATCAACCCGTGGTCACATATCTACCCCGATGAGATGATCCAGACTGTTCAGTTTGTCATTAAGTGTTTTGTGCTGTGTGCTCAGGTCAGCCCATCAACCCGTGGTCACATATCTACCCCGATGAGATGATCCAGACTGTTCAGTTTGTCATTAAGTGTTTTGTGCTGTGTGTTCAGGTCAGCCCATCAACCCATGGTCACGTATCTACCCCAAGGAGATGATCCAGACTGTTCAGTTTGTCATTAAGTGTTTTGTGCTGTGTGTTCAGGTCAGCCCATCAACCCATGGTCACGTATCTACCCTGAGGAGATGATCCAGACTGTTTAGTTTGTCTGTCACTGAGTGTTTTGTGCTGTGTGCTCAGGTCAGCCCATCAACCCATGGTCACGTATCTACCCTGAGGAGATGATCCAGACTGGTATCTCGGCCATCGACACCATGAACAGTATCGCCCGTGGCCAGAAAATCCCCATCTTCTCTGCTGCCGGTCTGCCTCACAATGAAGTAAGCGGCTTTGTTTCATCATTTCTTTTTAAAACAAGATTAATATTATGCCAATTTTAATAAGATTTTGCAAGTGGAACCTCCCTATATAGACCTTGAAAAATAGCGATCGAAAATGAAGTCCTTGAAAAATCAGCCCCCAAAAGGTGTTCATAGTATCAAATTATAGGGAGGGGTCTTAATAGGGAGGTGGACACTCAGTAGTCTGAATATGAAAGGGAAAGAAATTGGTGAGTTTTTTAGGTCACAATTTGGAGGGAGTCTTAATAGGGAGGTTCCACTGTATCAGTTCTGCTCTTGTAGGTGAAAAGGTGAATCTGAATGTATATTTGTGATATTACATAGTACTAGATGTGTTGTAACTTTGTACTGCATGTATTTTCTGATAATTTGGAGCGCTTTGGCAGAGCATGTGTAGGTGTGTTCTTTGTAAAAAAGTCAAAAAAAATCCCAAATGTTCTGAGATGCTTTGTGTTTGTTGAGCTATAGGCCTTTGCAACTAGGGTTATTAATGCCCTTGACAGTGAGAGTAATTGCTCTTGCTGGTCAGTACTGACAAGGGCATTCACTTTTGCGAAAGGCAGCCTCACTTTTGCGAAAGGCAGCCATTTACTTAGTGGCATCAAATAGGGGTTATTGGCGAGTTATCCCCCTGTCTGGTCAGTACTGAACCATCTTCCCCCAGCCTCCAAGGGCATTCACTCTTGCAAAAGGTGTTCGTTGCAGACCCCAATAAGCAAGACAGACCAGTTTCTTTTTCTTTTTTTAATTTCAAATTCAAAGGTAAAAGAACTTTGTGTTGCAAGTTTTACAGACCGTAAAAGTGCTTTGATTTGATAGATTGTTTCACTTTCGTTTGCCTGCAATGTTTTCAGATTGCTGCTCAGATCTGTCGTCAGGGTGGTCTGGTCAAGGTGCCAGGCAAGAGTGTGCTGGACGATCATGAAGACAATTTCGCCATCGTTTTTGCTGCCATGGGGGTAAGACTCCCTTTCTCTCCCTCTCTGTCTGTCTGTCTATCTTCTCTGTTGTCTCCTTATCTGTCTGTCTCTCTCATATTTGATTAATCTATTTGTCTGCTTGCATGTGGGTAAACATTTTCATAGCGAAAAAGAAAAGACTGTTAACAGAGGCAATGATGTGTGTAGTGTATGTCACATCCTTTGAGTTTGAATGGATAAACAGTCAGTGGTTTATTTTGAATAGATAGATCAATACATGTATCTCTAGTTCGTTGTAGGAGGCCTAGCTGTGCCAAGACCAAAACAAATGAACAGGTTTGTAATATTTGTTTGTATATCGGTAAATTAATCTACCATAATAAATATTTTCAATAGGATACATTATCAGTTATGCAGACCTGCCAACCTTTCCGTTTGAGCAAAATTTCTTCTGCTCAGACTACATTTCTTCTGCTTTCAAAACTGAAAAAAAAAGAAAGAAGATAATCAATAGGACAAAATGTCCTGGGTCGTGCAGAAACCAAAAGGACAAAGACTGTCAGTTTTAAATTTCAATAGGATGTTATTGTTCTGAAGAGGTGGTTTTTCATTGTGATCACGCCGTTGTTTCAACGACTGTTGCTGGATCTCACATTGGCTGGTGGTGGTGGTGTTGTTGCAGGTGAACATGGAGATTGCCCGTTTCTTCAAGCAGGACTTTGAGGAGAATGGATCCATGGAAAACGTGTGTCTTTTCCTCAACTTGGCCAACGATCCAACGTGAGGAAGTGGTCGATAAACAGTAGACCTTTTTTTTCCTCCTATCTTCCTCCTATATTTACTCTTTCAATGCATAGGTTTTTTTCCGCTACCGATCGACTATCTTAGTGCGACACAGTGTAGTTTTGTTGCTGTTTGTCCTGTACTGTTTGATTTATTAAAAAAAAAGTATTTTGAAATATTTGGGTTGCATTTATAATGCTATAAAATGTCGATGTTTTAACCTCTTCGCTGCCAGAGGAAAACTGACATTGTGAAAAATTATCGATTTTCTTATTATAAAGTTGAAAACAAATCTGTTAGACTCAATCTGAGAAGATGGTCTAGAGATATATCTTTCCTGGCTTATCTAAACCAAAAACCATCATCCCAGGACTGAAAGTTATGACATCATCAATGACATCATACACTAGGAGACTATCTTGTAGCAGGCAGGGAAAGGGTTAAGAAAAGTTTGAATTCTGAAAACCTGGCATTCAGATTGGTTTTAAAAGATACCAAGGCATCCTGGTTTTAACAGATACTAAGGCATTATTCTTTCTAAAAATCTAAAAATAGTGATGGCCATGTTGTGGGTATATGATTAAAAGTACTGTGAAAATTGATGCCAAGGGCATGTATGGTTAAGGTTGTTTTCTAAAGAATGCAATAACCATTTCATTTCAGCTCTGGATTCAGAATTTCATCCTGGTCAAATACGGTGAAAAGTAGTCATTTCAGCTTAAAACTCTCACCGTATTTTTCGGCCTATACAGAATTCAGATTATGTTATTACATTTTCTTACTATTTTATTAGTCTTCTTCTTCTTCTTCGCCTTAGGCAGCCAACTGCATCACGCTGAAGTCATATTATAAGGTGCATGGGTCTCAGTCTCAGAGAAAGAATATCACCTTATAGAATTTTTTTGGATAAATTGTACCATATTTTACGGACTACACGGCGCGCACCCCCCCCCCCCCCCCCCCCCAAATTTGGCAGAAAATTCTGATTTTTAAAATTATAGTTTCTTGCTATATTATCAGTCACATTATAAGGCGCAGGGGTCTCAGTCTAGGAAGAAAGTGTCGCCTTATAGTCCATAAAATACTGTTCTTCTGTTTAATTTTAAAAGCGGTACACCTGATTTGTTTGCTGTGTGTTGATCGTTGAGTTGTGCGTGTGTTGCAGCATCGAGCGGATCATCACTCCGCGCATTGCCCTGACCACAGCTGAGTACATGGCCTACCAGTGTGAGAAACACGTGTTGGTCATCCTCACAGACATGAGCTCCTACGCTGAGGCCTTGAGGGAGGTACGCGCCTTGCTTGTTTGTTTTCTCGCTTTTGAGTGCCTGCGCAAAGTACTTACCGGACTATAAGGCTCACATGATTTATACGGCGTGAATGTTATACCATATTTAAAAATTTTAATTCTATTTTTTTTTTACTATATTATAAGGTGCAGGGGTCTCAATCTAGGAAAAAAATATCGCCTTATAGTCCGTAAAACACGGTAGCTACGAAATAAAGGCTTGTTCTGTCTAATTTCAAAAATTAAAAGGCATCAGTACGGGACATTTATAAAATGATTCTCTTTATACACAACTTTTGTTGTTGTGGAAATTATATGCAGAAAGTTTCATTCTGCGTGCCATATTTGCATTATCTTTCAATAAAATATCAGTTTAGGTGTGCCGTGTTTCTTGAATGCTGATTTTGCATGTTTCCATATTTTTATGATCCACTGGGGGCATGCATGGCCCAGTACATTCTTTAGTCTTTATACCATTCAGTTTACTCTTTGATTTCGTTTTGGGAACTGACGGATGCTTCAAGCTTGTTTCACCATGTGTGCTTAAAGTCTCTGTACATGTTAACAATATTCACTAAATATCTATTTCCCCATGGTAACACAGTAAGTTTGTCAGTCGTATTATGAGTCGCCTAACACTGTGCTGCCATGGGGAAATAGAGATATTTTGTGAACACTGTTAATGTGTACATAGGCCTTTAACAGTCAAAGGATCATTCAATCTTGCTACATCCTGTAACAGCAAAATGTTATTAGCCTGTCTGTTACAGACTACCCCATGTAATTTGACGGACTACAAGGCACTTCTAATTATAGGGTGCACCCCCTGAATTTAACTATAAATGTGAATTTAAGCATACACAAGGTACAACGTATTTCAAGGCGCATGCAAAATGATCGGACAAAAGAAGAATAAAAAAGATCGAAAACATGAGATCGACTCAAACAAAGGAGGTCGTATTTTGCCAAGTTCTGTCAAAAGAATCTTCAGAACGACAGAAGTTGCACTCACGCCGCTATCCCGATGTCCATATGATGAAGCACTTTTACGCATCTTCTGCGTCAGAGAGCCCAGAAAAGTTGGAATTGAAAAACACGGAGTAGATTTGTTCCATGAGTTTTGCTCGCCTTGAGCAGCGACATACTTTTCTGCCATGATTGTTATGGCTTTTACTGTCAAAACCGAAGCTGTGACGTCATACCCTGCTTAATCCCCCACCCACCCTTTTTTTTAATTCTTTGAATGGGTCGTCTGCATCCATGGCTTTGTTCCCGATTTCGGCCTGATAGTCGATCTCAATAGGTACGATATGAATGGAATTCACTACTTTATTTCATCAGATTTCAGTTATGCACAGCTCAATGCATTTTAAGGCGCAGGGGTCTCAGTTGAGGGAAACAGTATCGCCTTGTTGTCCGTAAAACACGGTACATAATGGACATCAGAAATAGATCAGCATTACCAAAAGTACCAATGACAGATTTATCCTTAAACAAAATGAAGCACTGATCGAAAAGTTCAAAAGGGATAGATAAGACCGTCATTTTATCCTGTTTATTAACCCCCTTCTCTGCCTGGCTCCGTGTCTACTACCGGTTGTGTGATGCCATTGATGATGTCATAACTTTTGATGTCATAGCCCTGGAATGATGGTTTGTGTTTTAAACGAGTCAGGAAAGATATATCTCCAGAGTATTTTTTCTCCGGCAGTGAAGGGGTTACACCTGTGATTCTGAATGTATTCCCGACACCTGTGACTGATGTACAGGTGTCTGCCGCCCGAGAAGAGGTGCCTGGCCGCCGTGGTTTCCCCGGGTACATGTACACGGATTTGGCCACCATCTACGAGCGTGCTGGACGTGTGGAGGGACGAAATGGGTCCATCACACAGATCCCCATCCTCACCATGCCCAACGACGGTCAGTGGCAATACCCACATGGGGGGAAGTAGTCCATCACACAGATCCCCATCCTCAACATGCCCAACGATGGTCAGTGGCAATACCCACATGGGGGGAAGTAGTCCATCACACAGATCCCCATCCTCACCATGCCCAACGATGGTCAGTGGCAATACCCACATGGGGTGAAGTAGTCCATCACACAGATCCCCATCCTCACCATGCCCAATGACGGTCAGTGGCAATACCCACATGGGGGGAAGTAGTCCATCACACAGATCCCCATCCTCACCATGCCCAACGACAGTCAGTGGCAATACCCACATGGGGGGAAGTAGTCCATCACACAGATCCCCATCCTCACCATGTCCAACGACGGTCAGTGGCAATACCCACATGGGGGGGGAAGTAGTCCATCACACAGATCCCCATCCTCACCATGCCCAACGACAGTCAGTGGCAATACCCACATGGGGGGAAGTAGTCCATCACACAGATCCCCATCCTCACCATGCCCAACGACAGTCAGTGGCAATACCCACATGGGGGAAGTAGTCCATCACACAGATCCCCATCCTCACCATGCCCAACGACGGTCAGTGGCAATACCCACATGGGGGGAAGTAGTCCATCACACAGATCCCCATCCTCACCATGCCTAATGACGGTCAGTGGCAATACCCACATGGGGGGAAGTAGTCCATCACACAGATCCCCATCCTCACCATGCCCAACGACGGTCAGTGGCAATACCCACATGGGGGGAAGTAGTCCATCACACAGATCCCCATCCTCACCATGTCCAACGACGGTCAGTGGCAATACCCACATGGGGGGGGAAGTAGTCCATCACACAGATCCCCATCCTCACCATGCCCAACGACGGTCAGTGGCAATACCCACATGGGGGGAAGTAGTCCATCACACAGATCCCCATCCTCACCATGCCTAATGACGGTCAGTGGCAATACCCACATGGGTGAAAGTAGTTCAGGCAGGCTCCTGAAATCAGCATTGGAAAAGCTAATAGACACAGTCTTCAGGATTGGCCGTCTTGCCATCCGGAACCACGGTCTTATAAAGTCAAACCAAATCAGCCCAAATTGATGGCAGATTAAAACAAGATGATAGATATGCAATTCTAACACCATCCCCACCCATCCTGTATGCACAGACACACACACATTGGAAATTGTTTTTAATGTGGTCACCACTTGAGGATTGGGAAGGTTCAGAGAACATTGAAGCGTGCCATTTCAGGATTGAGAGAACATTTTCTGCTTGTATCCAGCCTGCAGCCCTCGTGTTCTGGCCTCGTGCAATCCACCGCACTACAGCGCTGAATTTTGTTGTGAATTTATTGTGTCAGCAGTGTTATAGAATGTGATTGAGGCATAGTAAAGATGTGTGTTAAATATAATTTGTTACAGTGTGTTTTAGTCTGTTTTTAAAACTGGGCAGCCACACTCCGACATCAGGGGATTTTGGAAACTGATTATTGTTATGCTAGTAGCTTGTCATGGCTAAAGACAATCCCCACATAACTATGCAGAGCATAGCGACATTTTGATGTAGCCTTGATGTTCTAGCCTATGTCAGTTTGTCTGACGCAGCCTTAAGCCAAGGCGTTGCATTCTGTTAACAAAATTGCTGTCAGTCTTTTCTGAATGATGTGCATTTGTTGACTGACCTTCCGTTGCAGACATCACCCATCCTATCCCTGATCTGACGGGATACATCACGGAGGGTCAGATCTACGTGGACCGGCAGCTGCACAACAGACAGGTAGCTTTCATCACCCTATCCCCCCGTAGGGATATTGGTACAAAAGTTCCCCCACCTTCTGGAAGTTCTGTGCTTGTAACTTCCTCTCATCTGTCTCTCTCTTTGACTCTGCCTTTTCCCTTTGCTTACTGTCACCTATCTTTCCGCCTAACCGTCCATTCTTCTATTTTTCTAGAAACTCTTACAAACATTTCTTCAATCCAAGGTCGGTCATGCTGGGCCTAATTATTTCTTAGGCACATAACGGCAGCATCTGCGCTCATATGACAGGAAACTGTCTGAGCAATCAACAAAGAAAAGAAAAGAAACAATCTCCCTCTCACCTCACTCTTTCCCTTTAATGTTATGAGTAGTTAGTATTAATTTTGTATATTTTAAGTGTTTCATGGTTTTATTATGTTTTGTATACATTCATTGTTAAGTACCTTACAGTATATTATCCACTGTAAATTTTACCCCAGTCCTTCAGGATAGCAGCTGCCTCCTTCTATTAGTTGTATGTGGGAGTCATTGCTTGAAACGACAGACTGGAATACACACATACATATATATACACCTTGATTTCAGCAGTGTATTTTCTTGTTTTTCTGTCTGTTGCTCTCACGTTATCAGTTGTCCCAAAGGAGTAGACCGTGTGTTGTTTTCAAGAGGCCATTGATCAGTAGCAAGACTGCACTGTTTATTGAGTCGGGTTATCAGTTGGGGAGCTGCACCCACGCTAGTGTAATGTGTTCCAGATTATGAGATATTAAGTTACTATGCAGACCCTTGCCTCCTCACCCATTATTTATATATTTCCTTATACAAGTTTTATACTTTTTTTATAGGGAGTCTGTGTCATGTGTGTGAGTGATAATGACATTGTAATTCGATTGCCGTTTCTTTCACAAAATGACAGCTGTGATATTGGCTCTCTGCAACGTGCGTTTTTGTTGTGTGTTTTTAAGTATATAGCCAAATGATTTGAAAAGAGCAGAAATACTGACATATTGAAATGTGCGCTTCCAGATCTATCCCCCTATCAACGTGCTGCCCTCTCTGTCCCGTCTGATGAAGTCGGCCATCGGTGAGGGAATGACGCGTGAGGATCACTCTGACGTCTCCAATCAGCTGGTAAGAGCGTGTGCAAAACTGGGCGTACTAGTGTAGATTTTAGGGGATTGCTACATCTCTTGGGATGGGAGGGGAGGGGTAGATAAAGCTTCATTTTTGTGTGTGCTCGGTTTCTTATGATGAAAATACTCATTGGCAAATGTTTATTGAATCCTCGGTTCTTTGCTTTAATCAGTTTCTCAATTCTTTCCAAACAAGGGCTCAAAAACATCAGCTATATTTTTGGGGGGGTAACTATGCAAATCTGAAAATATATTTTATTTATAAATAATAAACATAAGGTATATGCTAAAAGAAACTTGTCATTATGTACTGTAATAGCATTAACAAAAAGGAGAATAAATATGTAAAAACCGCTTCAATTGCATTTATGTAAACAAGTGTACAGTCATAATGTTGTTCGGCTTGCAAATGTTGAGCTTCCTACAAGTGATAAAAACACATTAATATGACTCTTCAGATGTTTTGTTGTTGTTGTTATGCAGTGTAATGATGTATTGCCCTACACACTTTGTTACATAACCTGCTTGACATAAGCAGACTCTGGAAAAGAGGTGTGGGCTTGTTCTTTTTTAATGTAATGCATTGCCATACAGACTTTGTTAAATGACCTGCTTGACATAAGCACAATAGAGAACAAGAGCGAAGCTCCACATTGACTCAGGCGTGCCACATTATTCTTCACAATTGTCACTCTAATGCTGTAATACTTTTCAGTAGGGCTTAGAGCAAAACTTGACACATTTCTTGTTTTACATAACAAAGATGGCATCATTTCTTTATGACGTCATAACCATGAACTGTTGTAGGCTAACATAGAGCAATTGAAACAGCATAACCTTTTGTACTCAGGAATTTAAATAAATCCCCGAAGCTAAAATTAAAAACTTTTTTCCAATCAACTTGTTCTAGTCACTTTTAAATAAAAGCAGTCACTGCAGACGTAATGCGATTTTTATCATTGTGCAAAAATGCGGTCGTGCTATTATTTGTAGTTTCTGAGAAAATTGCTGTGTTAAAGTTTTTAATGAGACGGTGATCGCACACACACACACACACACCAAAACTTTCAGTACATAGATGAGACTTCGCTGGTCAAAAAGAGGTTTGGGGCTTAACCCTTTCGCCGCCAGCCTTTTTTCAGCAAAAAAATACCATTAAATTTACCTGGGTAGAGAAACAATAATGTATCTACAATATTGGAAATGTGTCTGTGACATGTATAGCATTAGGCACATCCTTACCTCCCAAACTTAAGAAAATAGGGTCTTTGGATAACGCCCTGATTTGATGCCTTTTACTGACATGTGTAGCATTAGGCACATCCTTACCTCCCAAACTTAAGAAAATAGGGTCTTTGGATAACGCCCTGATTTGATGCCTTTTACTGACATGTATAGCATTAGGCCTGTCCTTACCTCCCAAACTTAAGAAAATAGGGTCTTTGGATAACGCCCTGATTTGATGCCTTTTACTGACATGTATAGCATTAGGCCTGTCCTTACCTCCCAAACTTAAGAAAATAGGGTCTTTGGATAACGCCTTGATTTGATGCCTTTTACTGACATGGGTGTTAAACCATTGTGGTGCAAAATGCAACATTAGCTGTGAAAGGGTTAATGCGTGGCGTGTGGTGCTGGTTTCAGTACGCGTGCTACGCCATCGGCAAGGACGTCCAGGCCATGAAGGCTGTGGTGGGAGAGGAGGCCCTGACCCCTGAAGACCTGCTCTACCTGGAGTTCCTCACCAAGTTTGAGAAGAACTTCATCTCCCAAGGTGGGTCACCATCATCTCAGTTATTAACCCTTTCACTGCCATCTGTTCTTTATATGCCTGTGTTGCCTGTTTGACAGGCCTTTATCGGGTGCGACAAAATCATGAATGAGCGCTGACATAGATCAGGCATCAGAATTGTCATTGACTTCTATTGTCAGAGGTTTTGCCTTTTTTATGGAGTGTTTTTTTTCTTCTATTAAATAGTATTCTAAAATAATTTCTCACTGCATCGAGGCTTTTTGGTGATGTTGGGAACTGATTTCAATGTTGTACCTCAACACTACAGTCTGAGGCCTTGGACGCGGTTTTCAGAGGATTAGACTTCAGACTATTCTGATGCCTGGTAGTTATACGTTGGCGGCAAGTGCTGAAGCATAATAGCGTTTATGCCGTAGGCACTGAAAAGGTTTCTGAAAGAATCAACTTTGATAGGGCAGACCTATTCCATTGGATTAAGATAGTTTTCTCACCGAGTGTACTTTCAAGTTCAATACTCTGCTGAACAGGAAAAAAAAGACAGAACTATCACACTGGCATACATACAGATGCACACACAAGCCCTATAAAGATCAGAAGAAAAGAAGAAGAATTGAGTACCAGAAAGAAAAAGGATTTAGTGCTTAGTTAAGGGCCAAGGTCAGGCATAGCATACATGGACATATACTGAATCAGACGAGAATTCTTAATACAGTATTCAAAAGGAAAATAAATTGTATGCCCAAACCTTGTTGATATAAATTGATAACTTACATTAGTTACAATCAGATTAAGAGCCATGCTTGCTGAACTCAAACTATCCCTCTTTGCCACATTCTAAACTTGTGAACCAACCATGATGAAAATTGGCAGATTACCAGTAGTTTCTATTGTCTGATAATGTTTGTTAAGTTAGCTCCTCTTAAAGGCCTGATATTGAAATAAACTACTAAACTCAGAATTATTTTCATTATTAAACACATCAAGCAAATCTTTCAATGTGATTTTTTATTCAAACAGGTATGGTCATCATTTGACAAATCTGATGGCCAATTTTTCCCTCAACATTATGATCGGCGCTAAAACTAGCTGTCGTTTTTTAAAAGATCAAAGAAAAATAATTTGAAATGTTCTCTCTCTGTGTGTTCAGTTCCCTTTATCTATGGCTTAATGTTTACGTGTTACTCGTTTTGTATTTCACCTTCAGTGATATGGACCAGTGGTCTAATCATTAACTCATTCGAGTTCCGGCCATATATATCCGGAATTAATAGATAGCTGTCAATTTGATCCATTTGCTTCAAGGGAAGTAAATCTGCATGCACACCATACCTTGGTCACTTCTAAACTCGCTTCGCTCCCTTAGACCACAGTTTTGCCTCTGACTTTGCCTTTGTAGTGGTTTGTTGTGGGGAAGCCAATCGGTGTAGAGAGTTTTTTCTATATAAAGTCTAAAGTCTATATATAAAATAGTCTGATCTACCACTTCCCAGTGTCTAAACCTGAAGTAAAAACATGTAGTCTTCTTTCATTTCTCCTTTTGTTTATGTATGTTTTGTTTGTGTGTATGGCTGGAGTGATTTGTGAGGTTTGTTCATTCTCTGTGCATTCAGGTCATTATGAAAACCGCACTATCTTCAAGTCGCTGGACATTGGGCCAATGGTCTAATCATTAAGCCATGTGTTCATTGTTCATTCTCTGTGTGTTCAGGTCATTATGAAAACCGCACCATCTTCAAGTCGCTGGACATGGGGCCAATGGTCTAATCATTAAGCCATGTGTTCATTGTTCATTCTCTGTGCATTCAGGTCATTATGAAAACCGCACTATCTTCAAGTCGCTGGACATTGGGCCAATGGTCTAATCATTAAGCCATGTGTTCATTGTTCATTCTCTGTGTGTTCAGGTCATTATGAAAACCGCACCATCTTCAAGTCGCTGGACATGGGGCCAATGGTCTAATCATTAAGCCATGTGTTCATTGTTCATTCTCTGTGTGTTCAGGTCATTATGAAAACCGCACCATCTTCAAGTCGCTGGACATTGGGCCAATGGTCTAATCATTAAGCCATGTGTTCATTGTTCATTCTCTCTGTGTGCGTTCAGGTCATTATGAAAACCGCACCATCTTCGAGTCGCTGGACATTGGGTGGCAGCTGCTGCGAATCTTCCCCAAGGAGATGCTGAAGCGCATCCCCCAGGCCACCCTGGCCAAGTACTACCCGCGTGACGCACACCGCGCGCAGACAGCCGCCGCCGCCGCCGCTGGCAAGGAGACCACCGCCCTGTGAGCCTCCGCGGGGGCTCCCCAGACCTGTGGCTCCGTCGCCGCGACTCCTCCCCTGTAGGTCAGCGTCAGTGACGCTTCATTTTCCACATCACTCAGTGCGGTCCTAGCATCCCCCCCCCCCCCCCCAGTGAGGAACAGCAGCTGGAAAGACCTGTAGATGTTTCTATTTAAGAAAAACATTATTTATATTGTCTGTAGTTTGATTTAGCTTTTTTTTTTTTTAAATAAAGAAATCTGGGGAAAAACGATGTAGGTCAGCCATGCTTTGATTTCATCACTCAGTGAGCTTCTGCCAGCGAGAACAGCAGCTGGAAAGACCTGTAGATGTTTCTTTTTTGTTTTAAATCCAAACATTGATAACCTTTATAGTTTGGTTTAGCTTTTTTTTTTTTTAATAAAGAAATCAAAAAAAGGATGTTGTGAACTTTTAAAGACCCACCACATCACGTGTATTTTCCCTCTTATGCTTGGAATATTTCTTAAGATTTCTTACCAGCAATAAGAGTGAAAACACTGATTTTTAGGTCTTTAATAATAATTCCTATTTCAGTAAGCGGTGTGCTTTGACATGTTAGGGTTGTTGTTTTTTCCAAAAGGAAGACATGGTTTACGATTCCCCCGACATTCCAGATACAATTCTATGTCAGTGGTTCAGTGAAGGAATGGCAACAGGTATGGTGTATAATGTTTTTTGCAAATTGATGAAGTCATGTATTCAAGTAGATTTTAAATTCACTAAAACATCTACCCATGAATGAGTGTTGCTGATTTCCATTGGTGTGGAGTAATCATTTTAAACAATGTCAGTGATCTTCATAGTCCTCTATTGATCCTTTAGCCACTTTAACCCTTTCACTAGCAGACGCGCATGTAAGCACGGATTTCACTTCACAGGCACAGACCCCTATCACATGACAGCCACGTGACTTTTAGCTCATACATATGCATGAGATGTTCAATACAAATGGCTGCTTCAGTGTGGGCGTACAAATTGTGTTTTAAGGGTTCTATTTGATGGATTTTCGTGTGCGTGTGTCAAGATGGCGTCAGAGTGCTGCTAGTCAAAGGGTTAAAGGATCAGATGTCTCTTTTTTCCAAACTGTTTTCTTTCTGTGTTTAGAACTGCTAGTATAGACTTAGCGGTGTTAGCGTATCACACTGTGTGATTGTTCTGTAGACACCCTGTAGCTGGTAACTCTTTACTGACTTTTTATTCATGAAACAACCCTCAAGAAATAGCTTCTGAGGGTCGTGTTCAATATTGTCGAATCTTTGTATGTGTTGCATTACATGTTATGGTGGTTAGTTTGTATCTGTCTGTTCACAAAACAGCCTGTGATCTGTTTTTTGTAATTGATTGATTCTGTGTGTATAAAAGATTCATGTTCTTACGATTCTCGTACATTTTAGTGGTATGTATGGAGTAAAAATCACACGCACGTAACTAACTATTTTAAAAGCATCTTTTGTGTTTATAATATGCTCAATGTTAAAAACGACTTTAGTAAACGGCTCGCAACCGTTAAGTAAATCATTCGTTGTTTTCTTTGTACTGTTAAACAATGTATTTCCCCACTATCTCTTATTGTAAAACAAGTTCTAGTCTGAATTGAATAGGTGTATGTTCGACGTAGTTTAAAACCTTACATGATGTAGATAGGGGTATAATAAGCAACTTAGGATATTCTTAGTTGGGCGTAGTGAGAGAGAGGGAGATAAGTCCCTCCCTCTCTCTCACTACGCCCAACTAAGAATATCACACGCCCCCTGGCGGTCAAATAATCATCCTAAGTTGACCATTGCAGAGTTGGTTATCCAAGTCACTGAAATGTTTACGTCTAGGCATTTTCATTAGTAGGTCATCACGAGGGAAAGTACTGTGCAAGTGGCTTTTAGCGGTTGATTACAGATTTCTGAGAAAGTGATAGCGATTGATTCTGCCATGTGATGATGTGTGCTGCAAATTGTGATTGTATCGGATGTATTTTATGTGTTCCATGTTAGTCAGAAGTGACCACTAGGCCACTGGAATCTTCTTATTGTAGATAGAACAAAAAGCAAAGTTTGTGACATGTTTGTTTGGTTCCGTTGCTGTTCACTGAGTGTAGAAATTGAAAGTGTATTATAAACACTTAACATGTGGAATAAAATGGAAGACTTTATAAGTAGGTGTCAAATCTGTCTTGTATTTATGGCGTGTGTATATTTTTTGGTATTTGGTATATTCAACTTCAAGTCAGATAGGCTTGTCTCTGAAATTTGGACTGCTCCCATGATAGAGTGTCGCCACCTTTTTTGGGGGGTAGGGGGGGAGTAAGGGGAGCGGACTTGGGGAAACCTAGCCATCAATTTGATCATAATAATAATAATAATGGGAATTTATATAGCGCTCTTTCTCACATGAGCTCAGTGCGCTTTACATTGATAACAAGAACATTAAAGGCAAACAAATAATGAATCATTAGAAAGTAAAATAAACATGATGATTGCACGCAACGTTCACTTACTTCCTCACACACACATACACACGCATATGCGCGCACGTCTGCATGCATGCAGGCACACACACACACACATATATACATGCACAAACACACACACACATGAACGCACGCATACATACACACACATACACGCACGCACACACTCACACACAATTAATTATACAAGAGTAAAATAGTTACAATATGAAAATTCTAAGAAGAAACATAGATCACATTCACATTCTCAATCATGTTTGGATACAATACTGCAACTTGAAATAAAATCATACTGCCATCGACATACCAATTACATGACTAATTATAATAGACAAATTTTGCAAGAACAAAAATACCCTTCTACCTCATTTACAAGCATTTAAAGTTTACAAGACGTAGACATTCTACATACAACATACGAATTATGAAATAATTGTAAATACATTTTTTTACAAGATTTCTGCAATGAAGCGGACCCCCCTCCTCACACACAAACACTAATCGTAATAGTAGAAGGATCGTTCACCAAAAGATTTCGTGTGGACCCGAGGAACCTTGAGTGTGCAGCAGTCAGAGGAAGAACGTAGGGAGCGAGCAGGTGTGTAGACAGTTGCTATACTACTGGCAAAAAGCTAAGGGCCACTTCCAATGACATCCCCCAGACCACAACACCACAGCAAATTTCAAGAAAACCTGTTTCAGAATGATCAAAATTTGTTCAACAATAAATAATAATAATAAACGGATATTTATATAGCGCTTTTTATCGAGCACAAAGCGCTTTACAATCAGTATTGAAACGCACACACGCACAACAGACACACACGCACGTACGTGCACGCACGAGCGTGAACGCGTTCTTGCACACAAACATACACACACATACCCACACACATTTCATCAAAACACACAGAAAACACATTATCACTGAAACGCAAACAAACTTACTCAAGCATACACTTTTACAAACACGCGCGCACGCACGCACATACACACGCGCGCGCACTCACATACACAAAGCACTCACGTGTACTCACACTCACAGACACATACTCACACACTCTCCCCCCCCCCCCCCCCCCCCCACTCTAGCGAACACAATCTCTCCTGCGCACGCATACACTCATACACATGCAAGCAGATATACCCACACATAACACACTCACACACACATACCTGCTTGGAAGCGCGGCCGTGGGCGCACGCACACTCACATTCGCGCACACGCTCACAAATTACATACACACATACACGCACACAAATTACATACAAACATACGAACATACATCGCACAATCACACACACACACACACACACATCGCACAATCACACGCACACGTGCACATGGAGATGGGGGTGTTATTGGAAAGACTGCCGGAACAGATGGGTTTTAGGTTTGTTTTGAACGATGCTAAAGATTGACTATGTCTGACAGCAGAAGGCAATGAATTCCAGAGTTTGACTGCTGATGATGTAAAAGCTCTACCGCCATGCCTATCATGTTTAAATTTTTGTATTCGAAAGATCCTATTGTCATTTGCTGAGTGGAGAGATCGAGATGGAACGTAAATTTCAAGAAGCTCAGAGAGGTATTGCGGTGCTGTTCCCGATATGATCTGATAGCAGACAGGCAGCTTTGTAGTTTATTCTTTGTTGAACGGGTAGCCAATGTAACTCGTTAAGTAGAGGTGATGTGTGTTGAAGACGCTTGGCTTTGAAGACCATTCTAGCAGCAGAGTTGTTGTAAGGGTTTGAGAAGCGCCTGTGGACAACCAAGTAGAAGGGAGTTGCAGTAATCTAATCTAGACAAAATGTATGAACTGACTAGCGTTTTGGTTGCCTCGGTCGTGAGAAAGGGGCGTATAGAGCTGATTCGCCTGAGTTCGATGTATGCAGCCTGGCAGATCTTAGTGATATGATGTTGCATGGAAAGGTCTTCATCCAAGAAAGCACCAAGGTTGCGAATATGTTCAGAAAAATGGATGTTGGAATCTCCAAGGGCAATGGTGGAGGGCAGAGAGCTAGAGTCAACAGATGGGGGAAGCACTCTAAGTGCTTCAGTCTTGTAATCATTTAGTTTAAGCTTATTGTTTGACATCCATGTTTTCACTTCAGTGACACAGTCTTGAAGAGTGTGAATAAGCTGGTCGTGAGCTAGCGGTGAAGCATGATGATTGAGTTGAGTATCATCGGCATACATTTAATGACGGACAGAGTGTTTCGCTATGAGGGGGGTCAATGGGGTGGTATAAAGAATGAACAAAATTGGTCCTAACACGGAGCCTTGTGGGACGCCAAAATCAAGAACTGACTCAGAAGATTTGTTTTCATTTACTACAACTATTTGTTTTCTTTCATGAAGATAGGAACGAAACCATTTGAGGACATTTCCAGTGATTCCAAAATTTTGTTTGAGACGAGAAATAAGCATGTCATGATCGATTGTATCGAAGGCAGCCGAAAGATCAAGGAGTAGGACAACCGAAACTTTGTCTTCGTCTAGAGAGAGAAGTAAATCGTTCAGAATTCGCAACAGGACTGTCATTGAACGAAATCAACAATTCGGACGCGAACAGTGAGCTTTAATGTCCAGTCACCCTCCTTCAGCAAAGTCACAAAAGCCACCGGTGAAAACTGCACCAGTCAGTACCGCGTGTGGCCACTATTTGCTGCCAGGCATTCAGCGCAGCGTCGACGCATGGAGTCCACCAGGGTCCGTACAGTGTCCTGCGGTATGGCCTGCCACTCCTGCTGAAGGAAAAGAATGAGCTGGGCCACATCAACAGGAGGGTGGTTGTTGGCTACCCTCCGGCCAAGGACATCCCAAAGGTGCTCAATTGGAGCCAGATCGGGTGAACGAGATGGCCACTGCATCCTGATGATCCCCTGTTGCTGTAGATAATCGTCCACGACACGTCCAGTCTGCACAGACTCTGCGGTGACCTGGAGTTAGGGGTACTCGGACTGCTGGTCTCCGGGAAGACAGCGAGAACTCGTGCAAACGGTTGCAAACTGTCCTGCTGACATTGACGTTCGAAGCCTGCATGAGCTCACGCCTCAGGGTGGATGAGGTGACGGTCCGATTGCGTAGGGCGGACAGCATGAAGAATCGGTCATCTTGTCTGTTGGTACACCGAGGACGACCTGGTCGTGACCGATCCTCTACACTTCCAGTTGCCTGGAACCTCTCTAAGAGATGTTGGATAACGGAGTGAGACACGTTGAGACGCCTGGCAACCTCACGGCCAGAAATCCCCTCGTCAATCAACGCTAAGGCGCATCCACGATCTGCAGTGTCCAGTCTTTGCCTATGAGCCATGCTTTTTGAACTGGCTTGAAAGGCTATTCAGTCTACTGATTTATAGCCAAAGACAGCTGAAATGTGTTCATCTTAGACGTGCCTTGCACGTGCATCATGAACCAACATGGACACCTCGCCCTTTTTTCAAACACATTTGCTACCACAGCCACACAGATTGCAGATTTTTCATGCTTTTGGCACGTGCAGCTGAACCCCATCTTGTAAAGCATTGGGTTGTTTGGTGTTGTGAATGAATCCATTGAGGTGTGTCTGGTCAATGTTTGTAACAGGGTTTGGGTAATTGTTAATTTGTTTCAGGTCTATTAATTACAATAACAAGAAGGGACGTCAAAATGAGAGCTGGACCTTAACTTTTTGCCAGTAGTATAGTTCGGAGAGATAGACAGGACCAGAAGAGTGAACAGCACTGAAACAAAGGCAAGCTATTTTATACTTGATTCTAGCCTCTACTGGAAGCCAGTGCAAGTTACGAAGATGAGGTGTTATATGATCAGAACGTGGAATCTTGTGAGGCGTGCTGCACTGTTTTGCAGTTTTTGAACACGTTGCAGGAGATACTGAGGACAGCCAGAGAAGAGAGTTGCAATAGTCAATGCGGGAAAGAATAAAGGCAGAAATAAGAGTTTTCATGGCTGCAACAGACAGAAAGTGTCGAACAGCACTGATTCGTCTGAGCTCATAATTGATGGAACGTACGAGATTAATAACCTGTGTATGCATTGTAAGATTTGAATCATGGGTAACTCCGAGATTCTTTGCTGACTTAGAAAACTGAACACAAGCATTGCCAACTGTAAGAGTTTCTGGGAGAGAGATAGTTGCAGACATACGCTGAGAGGAAACAATCTGAATCAGAGCTTCCATCTTGTTATTATTAAGTTTTAATTTGTTGCAGGTCATCCAGGATTTGACATGAATGCAGGATTCCTTAGACTGAATAGCGCTGTCAAGTTGGGTAGGTTCTGCCAATTTTTGAAGCTGGGTATCATCAGCAAAGGAATGGTCAATAACAGAAGAACTAGCAAATACATCAGAGGAGCAGTGTACAGGACAAAGAGAACTGGCCCCAATACAGATCCCTGAGGTACACCACAAGAAATTAACTTCGGATCTGAACTGCAGTTGTTGATCAAGACAGTCTGAAAGTGATTTGTTAGATATGAGAACCACTGTAGAACTGTAGATCATACCAGGCAGCAGGATTTTCCCCATCTCTTACCAACTTTTATCTGCCTTGGGATTTTTACGTGCATAAAGCGCACAGATCAGACTTGCTTTAAGTCCCCATTCAAAGGACTTGATGCTCAGTGATTTTCTCACCAAACTAAAAAGCAAGGGCGAGGCCAGGATTTGAACCCAGGTCACTCAACGCATTGAAATTTGCAGGTGAAGACTTAACCATTCTGCCACCTTCCTTCTTGAAGGTGTGTGTGTGGATTTCATTGGTAAATCCTAAATTAGCAACAAAGGCAAACAAAAAAGAAAAATTTAAAAGAAAAGCCTAAAACTTGAACAAGTTGCCTAGGTAGGGGATTATATTCTGAAGCAGTTTTAGTGATTTTATTGTTTTACCAATGGTAGATTTCATTGGTGAGATGCAGATCATGAGATGTGTTGTGTTAATAAAATGCATGTTATAGCTACAGAGAAAGGAAGTTTTCTTACACTCTTAGATCTATTTTTCCAACTGCTATAAGTTTAAATATGTTGATTTAAAAGATCCAGACCAAAACAGATGTCAGACTTACGTTTGAACCATGAAACTTTATTTTCAAACAAGCCATCCATGAAATGGATCAAAGTGAATTGAAATGTATGCTGTACACAAAAGTGAAGTGAAAAAAAAAACCATCCAAAGGACCAGCCATTGTAATATTAACACCAGTGAAAAATATATCCACGTAAAAGTGATTAATTTTACATAATCACTCAGAGAATATGTAAAATGTGGTCACATTTTAAACATTCTAAGCCTTTACTTATCCCCTACAAGAAAAGCTAAATGTGCTCAACACCTTACTTTAACAGAAACCAAAAAGGCAATGAAAAAGTAAACTACTACTAAGTGATTAGTGAAAGAAGACCATAATGAAAGCTCTAATATTTGCCACCAATTAAACATTTCTTCGGAGAAAAAAAACAAAAAAACAAACAATATCACAAATGACAGCGATCATGACCTATAAAGCTGCTACAAACCTTTGTGGAAAAAACCCGAATTTTACAAACAAACGCCAAGAAATTTTGTTCAGAAACTAAAACAGACTCTACCCCTATCACTTATGACAACATAAATAAAAATCAAACAATGACTCTATTTCTGTAACTTGTAGCAATACAAATATCACAAATTCACCAGATCATTTTCAACTGAAGCATCATGCTTCTTAACAAATGCAACTCGGTGTGTTCTGAACATAACAGAACGCAAAAGACCAATATCCAATGAAGCAACACTTAGCAAGAGCTAATTCTTCCAGAGGTGTAGATCTACGTTTTACACATCACAACTACTTTTGTTACACACCCAAACCCTTCAAGTATGTACAGGTTTTTAAAGGAATTTCACACTACTATTCCCAAGTAGGAAAAAGTATTCTAATTAATATACTGGAGGACAAAACATCGTGAGAAATCAAATAAAACTTTCACCATGAAGACGAGAACGGTGAAAAGGAAAGACAAAGTTCAAGTACGAGAGGGAAAAGTACAGCAGAAATTGCAAGGTTTAAACAAGCAATGCACAGACATTAAAAACATCACACCATAAAGCACACAGCATAATACACAGAGTGCATGGTAAGAGCTGTCAAAAAATTCCTTTTTTTATGGAATGGTCAGAATGTCCAACAAGAAAACAATCAGTGCACTCATTAATCCACTCCATCAAAAGTACACAGCTGAACAAACAATAAATGCAGGCATTTCAGGGGGAGGGATACAAATATGTGCATTCTGAAAGGCTGCTTCAATCTGCTCCATTTCTGGACGCCACAAACCCTACAATCCTGCAAATGTAATGACAAATAAATGACTGCAGGATTTCAGTCTCAGGGAAATATTAAAATAGTGTGATAGGTTGCGGAAATCCAGGACACACACATAAAAAAAACCCACTGATATTTCTGGGCATAACCCCTTTGACAGTGTAACACATACAGACGAAGGGGTTATGCCCAGAAATATTGTGGGTTTATTTTAGTGTTTTGGATTTCTCCAACCCACCACGTTATCTTTTAATTTTCCTACAATCCTGTATTCTTTTTTCAGAGAGCACAGAGGGGCAAAGTCAGCTAACAGAGCTGGCAGGAGAATGAGAAACGGACACCATGTAGTGTGTACTTCCTACAAAAGCTGTGTGACGTGCATGCTCCGTGCAGGGAGGAAAAAGCTAGAAAGTTACCATCTGTTCAGACAACCGAGAGGTACACTGTACCTACACAATATATTGACGACATAATTTTTCACAATTACATCAAGGGAGATAAAACTGTGCTTGGATTCAGGTTGGGTTTGACCCAACAAACAACAGTGAGCCCGCCCACTGCTGACAAATTGTCCCATGACTTCACCAAAAACATAGTCCATACTGGCACTTGCCACATCCACGTTAGACAAGTTTAGCTTTGTCTTCAGCCCACTTACCGGGCTGGCCAAATTTACAAATCATCAAGTGTAATAACTTGGTAACCGTTTTCCAGCAGAGGAAATCAAGTAACGGGGAAAAACAAATCTCGCTCAACAGTCATCATTCCATTGTAGGATTAACATGTCAAATAAGGGTTAAATATAAAAGGAAATGAATTAAGGAAACGGTCTAGAAAAAGCAGAAAAGCTAGGAAAAAACTATGTATGTAAGGCTATAATAAGGACAACCCCTTTCTTTTCATTTGTCTTTTATATCTTAATAATATCAGTTGGATCATCCTTTTCAGTTCTTATCTATTACATTACTTCATTTTATTGTTTACTGTTACATCAATGTACAAAACGCTTAGAAGCCAGGCCCACAGCCGGCCTATTATAAGCATCCCTCACGAGTTCAAGGCCAGATTTTCTTTGATGCTGGCAGCAACCCTTCCTGTTTCTCTGTTGTGGAAATCGGCACATTTATAACTAGGGAGAACTGATTCACTGGGTCGGCTGCTACGCCTTAACTTTAACAAGAGTTTTGTTTTTTTCACAATCCAAGTTAAACTCTTCAGTGCTTACGATGTATCTATACATCCTCTAAAGTGCTTCAGTACTTGCCATCGACGTATATATACGTTGGAGCTAAGCAGCGATTTTGCCACGTTCAAAACCTCGCGCGGCAAACCGGAGGCGCATGTGCAACTACCGGTAACACTGGAAGGGTTAACTATGAATGGAACGTCAATCATCTTACAACAAATAAATTTAAAAAAAATTCTCTTTTAAAAATGCAAAGTGCAGATCTTGTGTGTCCATAATTTCACAACTACCACAAACAAACGTAGCTTGTCAAGTGAAATTTGTGTCGCCTTACAACAATGAAACTGGATGTTTTGTTTTTAGATACAACGTGCCACACCATCATCCTCATGATGACTTAACAACTGGTGGGGAAAGGAACTACTACACCAATTTCAGTATAACCTGTGTGTGTGTAAGTCTGATTGTGACCTGGGGTAAACCACTGCTGAGCCACACTGGTAAGGCAGTATGACCTGTGTGTGTAAGTCTGTTTGATTGTGACCTGGGGCAAACCACTGCTGAGCCACACTGGTAAGGCAGTATGACCTGTGTGTGTAATTCTGTTTGATTGTGACCTGGGGCAAACCACTGCTGAGCCACACTGGTAAGGCAGTATGACCTGTGTGTGTAAGTCTGTTTGATTGTGACCTGGGGCAAACCACTGCTGAGCCACACTGGTAAGGCAGTATGACCTGTGTGTGTAAGTCTGTTTGATTGTGACCTGGGGCAAACCACTGCTGAGCCACACTGGTAAGGCAGTATGACCTGTGTGTGTAATTCTGTTTGATTGTGACCTGGGGCAAACCACTGCTGAGCCACACTGGTAAGGCAGTATGACCTGTGTGTGTAAGTCTGTTTGATTGTGACCTGGGGCAAACCACTGCTGAGCCACACTGGTAAGGCAGTATGACCTGTGTGTGTAATTCTGTTTGATTGTGACCTGGGGCAAACCACTGCTGAGCCACACTGGTAAGGCAGTATGACCTGTGTGTGTAATTCTGTTTGATTGTGACCTGGGGCAAACCACTGCTGAGCCACACTGGTAAGGCAGTATGACCTGTGTGTGTAATTCTGTTTGATTGTGACCTGGGGCAAACCACTGCTGAGCCACACTGGTAAGGCAGTATGACCTGTGTGTGTACGCCTGTTTGACTGTGACCTGGGGCAAACCACTGCTGAGCCACACTGGTAAGGCAGTATGACCTGTGTGTGTGTGTACGCCTGTTTGACTGTGACCTGGGGCAAACCACTGCTGAGCCACACTGGTAAGGCAGTATGACCTGTGTGTGTACGCCTGTTTGACTGACCTGGGGCAAACCACTGCTGAGCCACACTGGTAAGGCAGTATGACCTGTGTGTGTACGCCTGTTTGACTGTGACCTGGGGCAAACCACTGCTGAGCCACACTGGTAAGGCAGTATGACCTGTGTGTGTAATTCTGTTTGATTGTGACCTGGGGCAAACCACTGCTGAGCCACACTGGTAAGGCAGTATGACCTGTGTGTGTGTGTACGCCTGTTTGACTGTGACCTGGGGCAAACCACTGCTGAGCCACACTGGTAAGGCAGTATGACCTGTGTGTGTACGCCTGTTTGACTGTGACCTGGGGCAAACCACTGCTGAGCCACACTGGTAAGGCAGTATGACCTGTGTGTGTGTGTACGCCTGTTTGACTGTGACCTGGGGCAAACCACTGCTGAGACACACTAGCAGACATGGTTCCACAAAGCT
>JAGGCT020000996.1:0-25000 GCA_017654935.2 Phymorhynchus buccinoides
TGCACACAAACATACAGGCTAACTGAAATTCGAAAGCAAGGCCAGTTGACAGTATTTTTCTGCAAGACCAATCAGTAAAATGTTGTGTAAATAATGGTTTGCGTGGACTTTTTCTAGTAGAAATTGGAATTCTGAGTTCTACTAGCCTAGTACAAACTTGTACTGACAGCCAGTAGAAAATGGAATTCAGTGCAAATTTGAATCAACATATTGTTTCAGTTGTAAGAGAAGAAAGACAAAGGGAGGGTGAATTTGATAGTTCGAGAGCATTGATCATTGAATTCTATGAACAAAATAGTTGTTAGTTCAGTTATGGTCACGCTTGGATATTTTTTAAAGCGTGCGAACAATGGTCAACTCACTGGAAAGCTCAGCACAGTTCTGTTAACACCACGAACTTACATTAGAATGTAGGTCCGTGTAATGTAGGTCCGTGGTTAACACTATTCCAAATTGTCATCTTCACATAGTAATCTAACTATCCTGTTTACAATTTGACTCAAAGGAGGTAAACATGGAGGAATGTCCTGCAGAGAAAAAGTCAGGGTATGTATCTTTTACATTTTTCTTGGTCTACTCTCAAACTTTAACCCTTTCACCGCCAGTCATATTTCAGCCAAAACTTCCCATTAAGCTTACCTAGGTAGAGAACAAAATCCATCTGCAGTATTGGTGAGTCTTCTGTGATATATATAAAATAAGATCTACCCTTACTTCCCAAAACTAAGACATTGGGGTCTTTGGATAATAGACCTCAATTTGATGCCTTTTAGTGACATAGGGGAAGACGGGGTAAAAAGCGCATGGGCGGGTAAGAAGCCCACCCCAATTATCTCATGAAATAAAGACAATTTCAGTGTAATTTGTCCATGAGACGAATGCTAGTGCAAATTTGACTGAAATTGTCTTTATTTCATGAGATAATTGGGGTGGGCTTCTTACCCGCCCATGCGCTTTTTACCCCGTCTTCCCCTAGGTATTATAATCAATGTGGTGCTAAAATACGACATTGGCGGTGAAAGGGTTAAAGCATTAAAGCAATTATTATTGCAACACACATAACAGACATACCAGGAGCGGACCAAGTGATTTGTGAGGGGGGAGGGGGGGTCTGCGTAGGTCCTGGGTTAAGGTGTAATCGCCTTGTGGGGGCCGAGGGAGCAAAGCCCCTAGAAAAGTTTGCAATTTAATGACAATTAAAGCAATAATTGAACCATTCTCTTATTTGTTACCCTTGTATAAGGTACATACAAACAATGTGACGTTTGTATTATCAATCACTAAAATAGAAATTGTGATTCATATCATTTGTTATGTTTTCTATGTGTGTGATCTGTGATGTGTGAATTCCATCTGGCAGGTTTTGCTGTGTTAACACAGCCTTTCCTAAAATTCTAAGTCTTATTCAATATAATTTCTCGTAAGTTTAAGAGTAGAAAACAAAATTCCAATTTGTACTAATTTCCATTTCATATTGGCTGTCAGTAAAAATCGGAATTCCAATTTGTATTAGTAGAAGAAAATCCAGTAGAAATTAGAATTCCGATTTCTACTAGTACAAATCGGAATTATAATTTGTACTAGGGGAAGACGGGGTAAAAAGCGCATGGGCGGGTAAGAAGCCCACCCCAATTATTTCATGAAATAAAGAAAATTTCAGTCAAATTTGCCCATGAGACGAATTATAGACATTAACGCTCGTCTCATGGGCAAAATGAGACTGAAATTTGCTTCATTTCATGAGATAATTGGGGTGGGCTTCTTACCCGCCCATGCGCTTTTTACCCCGTCTTCCCCTAGTAGGATTCCGAATCCTACTGGATTCCAGTTTCTACTGTGACATATACATACATGACAGCCAAAGAACCTGCACCCCACACCCATTCCATGGAAATAACCACGTTTTTGTTTTCTCTCTGCCTAGGAGATTATTATTTATTTGTTTGTCTGTTCTGTTTTCATTTGCCTGTCTTTCTGTCTATCTGTCTTCCTCTCTGCATTTTGGGAAGAGATCTGATCCCTAATGGCCCACTCATACGTGCGATTTCAATCAGTGCGACCGTCCAACTGTGACATTCGTGAGGCATGATTCTCGTGAAATACCACTGAGTGAATCTGATGAAATCCTACTAATTTCGTTCACTCTATTTGTAGTCCCCCGTACACGAATCTGATGAAATATCTGGGGTTTTGTTGCTTTTTTTGCTTTTTAAATATAATATATCGGACATTTAATGAGATTCGTAGGGGAAGACGGGGTAAAAAGCCCTTGGGCGGGTAAGAAGCCCATGCCAATTAGCTCATGAAATGAAGCAAATTTCAGTCACATTTTCCCCATGAGACGAGTGTTAATGTTTAGCATTCGTCTCATGGGCAAATTTGACTGAAATTTTCTTTATTTCATGAGATAATTGGCATGGGCTTCTTACCCGCCCATGGGCTTTTTACTCCGTCTTCACCTATTAAAATGGGGTTTACGTGAATATAGTGAACGAAAAAAAAGTAGGATTCGTGTAGACAGTCTATGAGGCATGGTTCTCGTAAAATACTCACGAGAATCATGTAGCATAGACGTCATCTTAGTTGAATAGTCGTGCGACTGAAATCGTACGCGTGAGTCGGACCCTTAATTCAGATATGGGAAGTTTTAGCTTATGCTAATTCCCACACTACTTTACGGCAATAAGTTGCAGCCTGCATGGTCGGCTGACTTGTAACCATAGACATTGATTTGTTCCTCATGTTTAGAGGTTTTTGTAGCCTACAGTGTTAGGTTGGTTTTTTGTGTGTTCAGAAATGTAAAATACTAATTAAATATTAAATCAAAGCTAATCAACAAGGATTATCTTCCTCTTTCATTTTACAAGTTAATGCATTATGTTTTTTTTAACAAAGGTTTAAATAATTGAATCACTTTTACAATTGTAACATTTATGACACGACAAAATTCTATGTCCGATTTTGTCCAAATATATCAATAATTTAACCGTATTATACAATGCACGCAATGGCACTTAAGACCAGACTATTTGATCGTGTCGAAAGAAAATGATTTTGAGTTTCATGTGTTGGCTGTACGCAACGGGGAGACCAGTGAAAATTGAAAACCGGACACATGCGTACCTTTTCCATTATGACCATATGGCCCGGGAACGGAGAAGAAGAAGAAGAAGAGTTTCATTTAACCGAATTTTACTAATGCTCCCTACATAATTTATTCAGTTCAATGAAACTCGCAACCACTTTCACAAAATCAAATAGGGTAAGACGGGGAAAAAAGCCCATGGGCGGGTAAGAAGCCCATGCCAATTATCTCATGAAATAAAGAAAATTTCAGTCAAATTTGCCCATGAGACGAATGCTAAACATTAACACTCATCTCATGGGCAAAATGTGACTGAAATGTGCTTCCTTTCATGAGATAATTGGCATGGGCTTCTTACCCGCCCATGGGCTTTTTACCCCATCTTCACCTAGTGTGGTACGGCCTTAAGAATTGATTGTTTTGATGGTGTGTATGCACGGAAGAATTGTTTTATGGTGTGTGTGTGTGTGTGTGTGTGTGTGTGTGTGTGTGTGTGTGTGTGTGTGTGTGCGTGCGTGCGTGCGTGTGCGTGTGCGTGCGCGCGTGTGCGTGCATACATGTGTGTACGGTCGCGTTTACTTGGTTTTATGTATGCGCGCGCGCTACTACTACTGTGTGTGTGTGTGTGTGTGTGTGTACACGCGCGAGTATGTGTGTGTTTGATGTGTTTGTACTTCAGTATACAAAATTTAGACTTTTAATTTGTATCCTTATTACCTCATTACCTATGATAAAAGATGCACTTGAATGTAATATTAACATTTGAATGCAAGACATTTCTTTTCTCTAAAAACGTGTACGCAAATTTGTATTTAAGCAATAATTAGAATACATGAATTTTCAGCAATTCTTTTCTTTTCTGGTGTGCAGTAACCAACACTCAGGTGCGTTTGGATGTACTTCCTCTTATCCTTTCTCATCTTCTTCATCATCATCCTTCTCCACTTTTATTTCTTCTTCTTTTCTCCTCCTCTTCTTTTTCTTTCATTTCTTCTTTTTCTTTCATTTCTTCTTTTTCTTTCATTTCTTCTTCTTCTTCTTCTTCTTCTTCTTCTTCTTCTTCTTCTTCTTCTTCTTCTTCACTATTTCCACCAGTATCATCATCATTAAACACCAGTTGTAGACTACTGGGTCTACTCATACTTCTAGTTCTACTACACCACCACCATCACCACCCTACCACTCCAACTAACTACAACAACTTTTACTACTACTACTACTACTACTACTACTACTACCGCTGCTGCCGCCGCTGCTGCTGCTACTACTACTACTACTACTACTACTACTACTACTGCTACGACTACTACTACTACTACTACTACTACTACTACTACTACTACTACTACTACTACTACTACTACTACTATTACTACTACTACTACTACTACTAAGGGAAGACGGGGTAAAAAGCGCATGGGCGGGTAAGAAGCCCACTCCAATTATCTCATGAAATAAAGAAGATTTCAGTCAAATTTGCCCATGAGACGAATGCTAGACATTAACGCTCGTCTCATGGGCAAAATGAGACTGAAATTTGCTTCATTTCATGAGATAATTGGGGTGGGCTTCTTACCCGCCCATGCGCTTTTTACCCCGTCTTCCCCTACTACTACTACTACTGATGCTGCTGGCTGCTGCTGTTAGTACTATCGATGATTGTTTTTCCTGTTAGGGGAAGACGGGGTAAAAAGCGCATGGGCGGGTAAGAAGCCCACCCCAATTATCTCATGAAATGAAGCAAATTTCAGTCTCATTTTGCCCATGAGACGAGCGTTAATTTCTAGCATTCGTCTCATGGGCACATTTGACTGAAATTTTCTTTATTTCATGAGATAATTGGGGTGGGCTTCTTACCCGCCCATGCGCTTTTTACCCCGTCTTCCCCTACCTTTCGGATCGTTTCAGTCAGTTCTTGTCAATGGTCGTTAGTCTGAACAGGTTAGGCTTTCTTGTGGAGTCCTTGAGGGGACTAGGTCCTGTCTTGTTTATTTTGTATGCTTCACCCCTTGCCATTATCATCGACCCCCAGTACAACATGAAGCATCACCTCTATGCAGATGAGTCACTTAACCCACAACCCCTGAAGATCTAGATTCCCTTCTTTCAGAAACTAACAACTGCTATGCTGATATCCAGAATTGGATGATTCGAAACAAACTTCAATTAAATGGCGAAAAAGCCGAAGCAATGCTTGTAGGAGCAAAAGATAAACTAGCCTCTCTTTCCGTCGAGTCGAGTCACTTCAACTGGGTAACAATATCATTCCCCTCTCTGACTCTGTCAAAAACGTAGGTGTAACTCTGGACAATACTCTTTCAATGCAAAGTTTCCTGATTCAGACCTGTCAGTCATGCTACCATCAAACCCGTCGTATTGGCTCTATTCGTAAATATTTATCAGATGAAGCCACAGCAAAGCTTGTTACTTCCCTCATCCTATCTCGTCTTGACTACTGTAATGCTCTTCTTTCTGGCCTGTCAGTCTCTTTTCTATCTTGTCTCCAGCGTATTCAAAACACAGCTGCTCGTCTTGTCAGGAAAAAAAGTTCGATAATGTTAGCCCTCTTCTCCCTTCTTTGCACTGGCTTCCTGTCGAATTGAGAATAAACTAAACACCCTTTGCTATAAATCTATCCATCAAGCTGCTCCATCTTACAATATTTCCATTTATACTCCACCTCGCACATTACGTTCAGTTTCCGACCCTCTATCTCTCCAGATCCCTAGGTATAAGCTTTCAACTGTTGGTCGGCGCTCTTTAGAACCAACCTCCTGAAACAAACTTCCTCTCTCCCTCCGTCAGCGACCGACCCTCTCTGCTTTCAAATCAAACATCAAAATCCACCCGTTTCCCCGTCATTAAAGCTTTCTCTCTTTCCCTCTTTCTTAGGTCTTATTCTCAAACGTGTGTGTGTGTGTGCGTGTGCGTGTGTGCGTGTGCGTGCGCGTGTGCGCGTGTGCGTGCGTGCGTGCGTGCGTGCGTGCGTGCGTGCGTGCGTGTGTGTGTGTGTGTGTGTGTGTGTGTGTGTGTGTGTGTGTGTGTGTGTGTGTGTGTGATCTTCTTGTTCGTCTTTCCATAGCGTTTTGTTTTAATGCGTTATGAATGTTTAACGCGTGTGTGCGCTTCAATTTGATTCCTATCAAGATTTAGCGCCGTAAAAATACTGTATGTTGTTGTTGATGATGAACATGATGATGATGATGATGATGACGATGATGGTGATGATGATGGTGATCATGATTATATGGGTACTTCTGCAAAAACAAAAACAAAATCACATTTTTGGTCACATACCAAATCTTAAGCGCAAATAGTACTAAAGGCCTACTTACAGCGTAACACAACGGGATGCTTAGGCCTACCAAGAGTCGCCCCCCCCCCCCCCCTCGTAGAGATACCAGGGGATATTTCAGAACAAATAGTTCCCCCACCTTCTGGAAGTTCTGTGCTAGCAACTTCCTCTAGTCAATCACTCTCTTTGACTTTGCCTTCCCTCTTTTTACTATCTACTATTTTTTTGCCTTGTTAGCTCATTCTCCTGCCTTTAAAAAAAAAATCTTCCAAATATGTTTTTCCTTTGTGCTACTCCGAAATCGGAATATGTTGGCTGAATGCAGCGGGGACACCAGAGAAAACTAAAAACCGGACACATATACGTACCTCACCCATTATGGCCATGTGGCATGGGAACGCAAAAGAAGAAGAAGACTTAACCAGAGCCTAATTCTTTCCAGCTTTTCCGAAACTAGTAATTGATTATTACCCACTTGAAGGAGGAATACTTTTTTTGATGCTGCTATTTTATTGTCCACAAAGCTTTCATCTCTCCCCAGGTGGTTTAATTCCACATGCTTGGCTATTGTGTGTTTAAGACTGGTCTCCAAAATTTAAGGGCCGGAAGAACGATCTTCTCTCTTCCGTCTTGGAGGCATGCTTATTGAGAGCTCTGGTTGCTGCCCTTAAATACACATTCGTGTCTAACTTTTGCTCAGCAGTGCACGTGCACGTGCAATAGGCAAGAAACCTGCATCAGCCCTGATTCTTCAGCGAAAAGAGACCAAACTTTCGTGAAATTCTCGTGAATTTGCCACATTTTAAGCGTACCTGAAAACGCTGTTGCTGTACTGCAATGTCTGCAAAACTGGTTCAGGCACGTGCAACAGGAAGGAAAGTTATTGAGTAGCCTAAGGTTTGCCATTTTCTTCATTGTTGTCTTAGTGTACAATAAATAGATATCAAGCTACTGAAAACAGAAGCCGGCCCTTAACTTTTGGAGACCAGTATATAATACAGCAAAGTTGATTTCCTACAAAGGACCAGCCCAGACCCTTGCCTTATGTTCTTTAACTTCCACTGGTCAACGCTGTCTGAAACGGGCTTTCTGCTTTTGTTCAGGAAGACTAGCTGTCTTCTTCTTCTTCTTCTTCTTCTTCTTCTTCTTCTTCTTCTTCTTCTTCTTCTTCTTCTTCTTCTTCTTCACTTCTTCTTCTTCTTCGTCTTGTATATAACATCCTCCATCAACAAAGTGACGATAACGACGCTTATAGTTCCCAGGGGAGTTCCAAAAAATAACAAACTTTGTGTAGGATAGTTGCTGCCCAGATGATCAGCTTCGATGAGAGATTGGTAGGGAAGGGGGGGGGGGGGGGGGGGGGGCGGTAGAGCATTTGGTACAATTTTGTCTTATTGTGAATGACAGACTCTCGAGCTAACTCTAGGAGGCATTTGCACTGGGTATCAGCGTTACATCCAAGGGGTTTAGTCCTGGAGTCTTTTGCCTGAGTGAGTGGGGACGTCCACTGAGCGAGGCTTCTCAACTACAAATTCTAGCCCAGTTCTCCAGAATAGCCGTCACCCTCCTCTGCTATCCGGGAGTCATGGTCGGACACGACTGAAAGGCACACGCGGTAGCATCAACGAAGAAGACTGACAACAATTACCTGGCCAGTTGTTGTTGTCGTACCCTGGCTTAAAACTCCAGGGATCATACCAACATCCGAAGCACTTGAACAATATGGTGCAAATGCACCAGCTACGGATGAGAACATTACGTGTGTGACCGTTTTTTATTACCCCGCCACGTGTGCAGCCACACTCCGACTTTGGAGGAACCTGGCCAGTGATCCTCCATCAAGCCAGATTCTACACATTAATAACCAACCAACCATTGATTAGTAAAAATCACTCCAATACCCTCGAGTGGATGGACGTGACCAAACGAACGAATAACAAACACAAACGAAAGCTTAAAGAGCAAGCAAATGAAAAACAAAAACACAACAAACGAAGAAACAAACAAAGACCAAAATAAAAGAAAAAGAGGATATTTGGTAATACGCTGGTACCAACATCCTCCAAATAAATGAGGCCTACGTCTTTTCCCCCGTGCCCGGCCTTTCATTTGTGAGTCAATTTGATTTTGAAGTGATTTCATTTCTCTAATGCTGAGCAAAATGAACTGAATCCTCCCCGTGGGGATACTGGGGGGTCTTTCTTAAAAATAGTTCCCCCACCTTCGGGAAGCTCTGTGCTTGTAACTTCCTCTAATCTGCCACTCTCTTTGACTCTGCCTTTTCCCTTTGCTTTCTATCATCTACTATATTTCTGACTTATTGGCCCATTCTCTAACCTTTTTTTCTCTCCAAAAAACAGTCTCAGTGAAACTGAAAACCGGACACGTACTCCTTGTGGCCATATGGCATGGGAACGCTGAAGAAGAAGCAGAAATTTGTGTTTAACTAAGTTAAAAGGAAACGTCATAGTCAGACCAAGGCATACAGCACAGTATAAGAACTCACATTGTGTCAGGACAGTCGTGGAATGGATTCAGATGACTGACTTATTGGAAATAGACAAGATCAAGTAAACCACTGCAGATTACGCCTAGGAATAAGCGATATTAATAACGATGTACATAAAAGACATTTTGTTAGCTGATCCAAAATGTGCGTGTGGTCATCCACCAGAAGATGCAGAACATTATCTGTTACATTGTCAATACTTTTCTTTCATAAGAACAAACACTATCCTCACTCTCAATACAAACACTATTAACATCCAGACATTTCGGTGACCAAACTCTATCAAAGGCAGACAACGAAACAATTTTAAAAACTGTACACCAGTTCATTGCCCTTGGGTTTTTTTGACCACCAGGGGGCATAACGCTCGAGTGGGGCTAATCATCTCTATTTTCTTAGTTGGGGATAAAGAAAGAGAGAGAGAGAGGGAGGAGTCCCACCCTCTCTCTCTCTCTCTCTCTCTCCTCTCTCTCTCTCTCTCTCTCTCTCTCTCTCTCTCTCTCTCTCTCTCTCTCTCTCTCTCTCTCTCTCTCTCTCTCTCTCTCTCTCTCTCTCACTACGCCCAACTAAGAAAATCGCGTGATAAGCCCCTAGTGGATTGACTGCCCCCTGGTGGGCAAATAATCGCCATAAGTCGCTCGGTTTTCCCTTCCATTCGGGCATCCCAATTTGATTTTACTGAGCAATAAAACATAGGGATGTTTTGCCAAAACATTGACTTTTTAAACGCATTCAACAAACTGTTTATTAGGGCCATGCAGTGAAAACGACTATCATCATATTTGAATTTAATGCATGGACAATGTTGCGGCATCTCAGAAGTAAACTGAGATGCATGTCAAATTAAGCTATTCATCTGTGCTAATTTTCGAGCTACACTAAACTCTCATTTGCTCAGTTGGTAAGAGTCGCTAGCTCGTAATCCGTCAGGTTTGCGAGAGCACGGGTTCGAACCCAGCTCGGGTCACAGTGGTGTGTCCTTGGGAAAGGCACTTTACTCCTATTTTCCTCACTCCACCCAGGTGTAAATGGGTAACTAACGTAAGTTGGGGAAAAGGTCCTTCGGATGAGACTTTTCAAAAACCGAGGTCCCGTGTACTTGCGAATGCATGCACAAGATCTTGCGTATACATTAAAGCCCATCCCACTATTCAGTACGAGTAGACCGTAGGTGGGATGGATGACATGAATTCACAAAGCACGCATCCTGTGTGCTATTGGTCTGAATGAAGACTGGTGAGCGCGGGGCTTAACTACTGTAACTCACTTCTTGCTGGCTGTCCATCAACTCTCATCTCTAAGCTCCAACGGGTCCAGAATAATGCTGCTCATCTCATTTCTCGCTCCCCTAGGTACGATCAAATCACTCCGGTTCTTCGTTACCTACATTGGCTCCCAGTTCAATCACGTATAGTATTGACTACAAAAGTCTCTTGTCTTCAAGTCACTGAATGCAGATCAAACTCCCTTATATCTCTCTGATCTTCTTCATCTCTATGTCCCAGCACGTTCGTCTTCTGATTCTCGTCTCCTTTCCCTTCCCTCCATCTGTCTCAAATCTGCCGGCCAACGTTCTTTTTCCTGTCAAGTACTATCTCTTTGGAATTCTCGGCCTTCTCCTCTCAGACACTCCAACTCAGTCTCCTCATTCAAAACCTCTCAGTAGGCTAAACAATAACCCATATTTTTCCTGCTGCACCCTAAATATTTGATCAGTTGTCTATCGTTGTGTGCACGTGAGGGAAGATTGAATAAGACGTTTGTGCTGTGTTTTGTCGCGCGCGCGCGCGTGCGTGCGTGCGTGCGTGCGTGCGTGCGTGCGTGCGTGCGTGTGTGTGTGTGTGTGTGTTGTGTATGTGTGCGAGCATGCATGTGTGCGTACATGTGTGCTTGTGTGTGTTTTGGTTTTGTGGGTTATGTGCACACACATGTGTATGTGTGTGTGTGTCTGTCTGTCTGTGTGCGTAGGGGAAGACGGGGTAAAAAGCGCATGGGCGGGTAAGAAGCCCACCCCAATTATCTCATAAAATGAAGCAAATTTCGGTCTCATTTTGCCCATGAGACGAGCGTTAATGTCTAGCATTCGTCTCAGGGGCAAATTTGACTGAAATGTTCTTTATTTCATGAGATAATTGGGGTGGGCTTCTTACCCGCCCATGCGCTTTTTACCCCGTCTTCCCCTACGTTGTGTGTGAGTCTATTTGCATGTGTATCCTCTAACGTTTGTGTATGTGTGTTGGTGTATGTGGTCAGTCCGTGCAACTCAGTTGCTATAGCTTACTGAATGAAAGATGAATAATGAGTCGGTGTTGATAAATGTGTGTGTGTGTGTGTGTGTGTGTGTGTGTGTGTGTGTGTGTGTGTGTGTGTGTGTGTGTGTGTGTGTGTGTGTGTGTGTGTGTGTGAAAAGAGAGAGAGAGAGAGAGAGAGAGAGAGAGAGAGAGAGAGAGAGAGAGAGAGAGAGAGAGAGAGAGAGAGAGAAAATCAGGAGTCAGGACATTTTTAATTGTTAGGCCATGCCCATACAATGGAGAGAGAGAGAGAGAGAGAGAGAGAGAGAGAGAGAGAGAGAGAGAGAGAGAGAGAGAGAGAGAGAGAGAGAGAGAGAGAGAGAGATTGATTGATTGATTGATTGATTGAATTTTATTTATAGAGGGTAATAGAGTAAGCAATAACATGCTTTTTTACATCCAGCCCTCTGGACAAAATACATATATAAAAGAGAGAGAGAGAGAGAGAGAGAGAGAGAGAGAGAGAGAGAGAGAGAGAGAGAGAGAGAGAGAGAGAGAGAGAGAGAGAGAGAGAGAGAGAGAGAGAGAGAGAGAGACTTGCTTTGTATATTCGTTGTTGCTGGTTTGTGTAATTCTTCTACTTGTTGATAAATTGATTGTAAAGCGCTTTGGGCTCATTTGAGCGCTATATAAATGTATTATTATTATTATTATTATTATTATGATAAACATCCCCAACTGGAAGAAGAACCAGGAATACAGCGAAACCACGTGTTGCTTCTTATGCGCCCGTGATGCATTCTAGGCATTCAGGCCCGGCTACCTTTAGGGTCATTCAGGGCCAGTATGAGGTCAGAGCGGTTTGTAATTTCTAGTGTAAATGCAGCCGGATCGTACGTACGCGCTGAAAACGGATTGAAAGCGGTTTATATATATATGTAAATGGCCTCCACATTAGAAATTGCCACCCGATTTGTACCGAAAAAATCTGTGCTTCTTCTTCTTCTTGATCTCTTTGGGGCCCACGATAATTTAATTGATCATTCTGGCACCCTCAGGAGAGAAAAAAGACTGAACAAGTGCAACCCCGAGCGGCTGCAAAGTCCCCTCGCAGCATCGCCGAGCTACTCCGAAATCGGAATGTGTCGGCTGTACACATACATAAAAACGCATCAAAGCAGCACGTAACTACATAAAAAGGCATAAAAACAGCACGTAACTGAATAGTTTTTTTATATATAGCCTTGGGGTTCGGACCCGTGATTTGAGCGCGCGCGATCATGCGCACACAAGCGCACAGAAAAATTCATGACAACTGCGTTATAGACCATTCATCAAGAAATGTTGTGAACAAAACTGCATTAAAATACATGCAAAACTTCGCGAGATATTAACGATTATGTGTTTCGGGGTTTGAACCCCGTAACTGGCGCGACCTTGACCTTAATGTAAAACTAAATAATCAGTAGATAGCTTGCATCTTGGCAAACTAGTATACCAAATTTGATGATGATAGACTGAATAGTTTTTGAGAAAAACGGACGAATAGCCGGACGGACGGACACCGGACGGACGGACCAGACAAAAACAATAGCTCCCCGAACCTTCGGCTCGGGGACTAAAAAAGGGGGGTCGGTAATTCCATCTGATAAAGGGCCTAAGCTGCTGCATGCCGGGACATAGGTACGTGTGTTCAACATCACATGTTGACAAACAATGTGGCGGTACCATAGCCGATGAGGTTTAACCGAGGCATATGGTTACCGCTACACCTATCTGTTATTGTTAAAAAGTCGGGACTTTACTGGTATTGCACTGCCTCCGGGCATTGCAGCCATTATTGTTCCCAACATATTTGTATTTACAAATGTCCCATATGTGCCTATGACCGAGAGGACGTAAAACATCATTTTCACCATGGACATAGGGTGTTTTAGTGACCCAGCCACCTCGCGTCCGCTGCTCGCCGGGGTCTGAGCGTGATACTGCGTCCTGGAAACAGGGTATGGAGGGGTTGAGGGAGTGGGGGAGCGGGGGGGGGGGGGGGGGGCTGATGGCATGGGTTTATTGATGATTCCCTTGCACCACTGACCCACTGGGGGTGACAGCAGTGAAGTAGCAGAGGTCGTCCTGCCGCAAATCAGTCCCTGATTATCTTTGGGAGGAATGCATTTGATCGGTAGGGCCTATGTCGTTAGTGCGGCATTGTAATGTTTTGAATCAGTTGTAGGCTGTGACCACGTCGCTGCCGAGGAGGAAGAGACTCCAGCTTGGATTGGAGGCTGGGGCAGTGCACAGCACCGGTGCCGCTGATCTTGTGCACCATGGAGAGCCTGGTCCTCTGCCGTCTGTCCCAGCCCAGGTTCTCCAGCATGGTATTTACGCTGGACGTTGGCCTGAACTGGTTGAGCACAAAGCGAGCTGCCCTGCGCTGGACTGCTTCCAGCCTTCCAATGTTCTCCTCCGTGTATGGATCCCAGACGGAGCACCCATACTCGAACAAGGGACGTAGGCCTACAAAAGCTTTGTAAGCTCGTTCCTTGATGATGCTGGTGCTGCAGATCTTTAAGTTCCGCCTGAGGAATCCTAAGGTCTTATTTGTCTTGGCGCAGATATTGTTTATGTGGCTGTCCCAGGTGATCTCAGTGGTGATGTCCACGCCGAGATATTTGACCTCCCTAACAACCTCAAGGGTGTGTCCATGCAGGGCGTACGGGAACTGTAGGGGGTTCTTACTCCTGGTCGTGACTGTCAGGGTTTGGCACTTGGCAGGATGAATTAAACTCCATGTTTCAGCTCTTCTCCCAATTCGCTAGGCGATGGAGGTCTTCTTGCAGCTGGTCCTGATCTTGAATGAAGGAGACCATCCAGACGAACTAAGACGAACGAAGACACGCACACAGTCTCTGTCACTGAATTGTAAAGCGATTTGGGCTCATTCATTGAGGTAAAGCACTAGTATATTATTATTATTATTATTATTATTATTATTATTATTATTATTTACTTCGTGTGTTTCTATTCGCCATAAAAATGTTTTGAAAACGTTTGCTCATGTGGACAGTAACCTTCATATATTACCCATCAGGCCTGCTGGAAAGCTAAAGCTCTCCCTTCGTTGATTGGTCAATTAACGAGTTGACGTCACCGAGATAGTTTCGGTTTCGGTTTCGGATCTACACAGCATCCATATTGAGTTCCAGCGTTAGGCTAGGTGTAAGTAATCGAAGGGAACTTTGAACAAGAGCGAATGTTACGCGTGTCTGCATTGTGTAAAACTGCATTGAGAATTGTAGCAGCGAGCTGCCAATTGTGAAATTCAAATCGTTTGACTATGTTTTATTTACCAGTATGAGTGATCAGTAATTATTATCATCATGTATTCATGAGGAAGTGAATCACATTCACAGAATGCTAGCTAGCCTAATTCATTATTTTGTTCACAACCAACAGTTTTGTTCACAAGCAACAGTTGAGTTTACTATTTAACGGTCTGCAATGGTGCCCTGCAGCAGAATCTTCAACGTGATGAAGTTGGCTGCCTAAAGGCTAAGGCGAAGAAGAAGAAGGATCCAGTCATGGGACCTAGCTGACTGGGTCATTCCCTTGCTTGGCGCAATATCACATTGGGGATCTGGCTGGCTGGGCCAAGCTTTCTGTCTTTTTTTTCTGTCCACTTTTTTCAGTTTCCATTTCCGCGGATCTCCCTAAACTGGTGTAGTGTTCTGAATTTGCCTTGCTCTAAATTTACCTGCGCATGCATAAACCCATCACCTGACTATGTCCACACAAAAAAAGGTTTTGTAGCCATGTTGCACATTTATGGGACTTGTTGCCTACTAACATCAAGCGTGCACAAGATATTAACACCTTCAAAGATCAAATTGACACTTGTCAATATTTCATTGATATAAAATATGATTATGATGAATAAACTCATCACTAAAGACTGAGCTAGCACAAATTGACCTAATACATGACCTCATAAGCTTATCAAAATGATGGGACATTTAAAAGCCCAATCAGGGCTATGTGCAAGTCACAAGTCACAAGTCCCTCATTTCCTGAATCCTGAATCCGACTTCCGCCATTCTCAGTTTTGGGTTAGAGTTTGGTTGCGCACACGCACACGCACACGCACACACACACACACACACACACACACACACACACACACACACACTGAGGGGTGGGGTGGTAGTCTATTCCTGTCAAATCTACTCTCTCTCTCTCTCTCTCTCTCTCTCTCTCTCTCTCTCTCTCTCTCTCTCTCTCACACACACACACACACACACACACACACACACACACACACACACACACACACACATACGCATCTAAACAGTCAGGATAAAAATTTGACAAAGCCTACGAAAAAAAGATCCATCATACCGAGCTAAAATTAATTGATAGAAACAAGTAATATGATGAATAAATGATTTGTACAATACATAATCAATAAATAATGACATCAGACACTTAAAAAACTTTCAGCGTAGATAAAACTATATGATAAGAATACAATGTTATTAATAATTATGCATAAAATATCAAGTATATCATTAATAATTAGCACATTTTACTACATAAAATAATTACACACAAATGGATCTAAGTTCAGGTAGAAGTCAATAGAAAGTGTTAATACCCCTGTTTGATGATCTAAGAAAGTTTTATATCATTCATTTATGAGTGCCTTGAGTTTAATTTTAAAGAAAGGTGCTATATACATGCTATATTATTATTATTATTACATGTATTATTATTATGGCTGTTTCATTGCTGTAACTGCCCATGTTTGTTTTGTGTGAACCTTGTAAAAAAACGTAAAGTGAGTAAATATGCTCTATTTTGATTAATACTAAAGTCATTTTTTTAAAATTAATACTAAAGTCATTGTTTTTGTTTCAGCCATGAATGATCACCATGTACAGTCATATTCATGATGGAATGTAGCGATTCAAGACAAACTAAAGATGCAGACAACACTGAAACCCTGAGTGCAGCTCCACAAACATTAACGTTCAAAATATTTTTTGTCCTGCAAAGTGAAATAACAATAATTGTTCCGCCACCAACTCAGGACTCTGCTGAAGAAAGCAAAACCCAGTCAGTAGAGTTGTCTGGTGTGGATTTGCCAGGTGTAGAAAGTGCTGAAACAAGTGAAGGATCAAACCCAGTTGTAGAAGATGAGGAAAAGCCCTTCAATGAAGAGCACAAATCAACAACAACCTCAAAGCCAGATCACTGTGAAGTGTGTGAGGATCGTATTGATCAAGGAAGCGCTGTGGTAGCAGAGGATCCAATTTCAGTTTTTGAAAGTAGTGATGACTTTCTTGTGATTGACGTGAAGAGTATATTGTCAGAAGAGCACAAACACAAAGTTTGGAAAGATTCTGAAGAAACTGGGGTACAGATAGAAATAATGGGGTGTGGATCAAGCCGGTCTAAACAGTATTCCACTTCCAGTAATCGCATGGCACAGTCACCACTATCCAGAAACGGTGGACCACAGATGAGCAGGCAGCATAACATCACCATGAGAGACATTGATCTGCCTGACTACTTGATGACCTTCATCAAGCACCATGAGGATGATATCCACAGAGAGATATCATGCCCAGTACAGATCGGACAGAGAGAGACTGGAACTGAATGCCTCCAGGTCAATTCTCTGGAAGCTGAAATCATTTACAACGAGCTTTCACGGTTTCTCTCATGTGAGATTCCACTCAGTGCTGATCGTCTCAAGTATTTTGACACCAGTTATGGTCTTGTAGAACACATTGAGAAAAGGCATACGTGCGTCTTGAGAACGCACCGTTCTTCCTCTACACCCACACTACCTAAGAGTGGGAGTCACAGAGCCTATGTCAGCGATGGGCGCATGGCTGACAGTTGTTGGGAGCAACGTACTGGTCCACCACAAGCTGGCCAGGATGGATCCTGGTCCCGCTCACACCAGATTCCTGGGACAGGTCAGTTGATTGTCATGTCTGGAAAGTCACTTTCCCCCTCATACAGACCTGTTGTTGCGTCCAAAGGTCCAGCTAGAGATAGTAAAGTAAAGACCAAGTTTATTCTTGTAATTGTTTTTTTCCTTTGTGCTATTTACAAGAATTGCTGATTTATTATTTTCAAATTTCACAAGTAGGTAACGTGTTATGCTAGAAAACAAGGCAGTCAAGTTGTGAATAAGATCAGATGAAGTCATTTAAAAACACAATATTGGGGATATATGGGGGTGGGGCATAGCCCTTTCAAATTCATGAGTTGTCTTAAATCACATGAGGTAAAGAATACGCCTCACAGCTTACAATAGCTTTGGTATAGCCGGTGATAGATCTCCATGTCAGAGGTTTACACTGTTTCATTGCGTTTATATACAAGACTAATCAAGATTAAAAGGTGTTTTCACGTAATCTTCCCACCCAAGGCCACGCTAAATGTTGACATGGCACTGGGTGTGACCCCAGAGTGTTTAAACTGGAGAACGAAAAAACAACAATAAAAGGTGTTTTAAGTTTAAGACACACACACACACACACACACACACACGCACACACACACACATATACACACACATACATATTTGTTAGATGGCTTGATAAAAAAAAAGCATGTATGTTTGCTTATTCAATGTCCATCTTTAAATTAAATTTTGACTAGACTTGACATACACACACATGGAATAGTTTTAAGAGTACTGGTAGATTTGTTTTCTCTAACCTGAATTTTATCCGATGTAGAGGTTTCCACTGTGTCAATTCTTTTTTGTTACAGGTTTGTTTTTTAATGTCTTAGAAATTTGAAGGTTACCTTGTCTCATGGTCATTGAGATTATAAAATATTTATTTTACCCGTAAATTTAATGGATCTTGTGAAAATCGAACTGAATGTCGAGTCCTTCGAATGGTTACTTAAAGCTAGTCTGACCTGTGCGCTTTACACACGTAAAAATCCCATGGCAGTTGAAAGTCGGTAAGAGCAGGGAGAAATCCCACTGCCTGGTATGGCCAAATTGATAGCTAGGTTTCCCAAGTCTGCCCCCCCCCCCCCTCCTCACCCTGCCCCCCTCAATTAAAAACAAAAAATTGGGTAGGCGCTGCGCTTGCAATGACGCTCTCTCCGGGGGACAGCAGCCCAAATTTCACAGAGAGAAGTCTTTGTGACTTGAATATACCAAACACCAAATGTTTCATTGTTATTTAAAAGGTGAATTGAATTATTTTCCTCCCCACAGATTCTGGAAGTGGGCGTTCAATAAAGATGCATGTTGGAAACATTCTGGATTGCAAGGTAAGAGCGGATCTAAATTATAATCTATTTTAGAATCAGCAATAGCACAGCCAAACTTTGCACAATGATAAATACCATCATTATGTTTTCAGTGACTCAATCTGTGAAAAAGTATCTAGAATGGTATGGTAGTATCAGTTATTATTTTTTGAAGTGAGGGTTGAAAGGGTACATGTGCATACTTTTCAGAGTGAAGAAGGCACAGGACATTAGTGAGTTAAAGATTGCTGGGGGTTTTCGACGAAGCATACTGCCATGGGAACGTGTGTCTTAATCTTATGCAGCTTTGTGAGGGATCCAGTCTCATGAGCAGTACATGTCCTGGAAAAATCAGCAAGCTTTAACTCACTAATTTTTAGACCCAAGATGTCATAGACAATGAAGTCATTTTTGTTATGTAAAAAACTGACATCATTTTTATTCTGAGTTCTAAAGCTTCTACTTATAGTGAAAGCATGTGGAACTGCCCCCCCCCCCCCCCCCCCCCTCCCCCCTCACTGTGTGTCTCTCTCTTTCTACTTGAGACAAGAAGTATAAAAAAAATGCTGTAAACCTTTGTTTCATGGCATTAGCTGCTCGGAAGGTAACGTTTTGAGGATGATGTGAATGTTGTGGTTTCAGGCGGATGTCATTGTCTGCTCTTCGGGCGAAATGCTGGACTTATCAAAGGGACAGTTCTCAAAGGTTTTGCTGAAGGCTGCTGGCCCAGATTTGGCTGCTCAGTGCAAGGACCGTTATCCAAAAGGACTGACAGATCGGGTGGTTGCCATCACCGACTGTTTTGAGTTGAGCTTTGAAAAGATATTCCACATTTGCTTGCCACACTGGAGACACAAGGTAACCATTCTGTGTGCCTGTGTCCAGTACAGTACTTCATGTCTATCTTGCCTTTGGTTGTCTACCCCATGTACAGTACTTCATGTCTATCTTGGTTGTCTACCCCATGTACAGTACTTCATGTCTATCTTGCCTTTGGTTGTCTACCCCATGTGCAGTACTTCATGTCTATCTTGCCCTTGGTTGTCTACCCCATGTACAGTACTTCATGTCTATCTTGCCTTTGGTTGTCTACCCCATGTACAGTACTTCATGTCTATCTTGCCTTTGGTTGTCTACCCCATGTGCAGTACTTCATGTCTATCTTGCCTTTGGTTGTCTACCCCATGTGCAGTACTTCATGTCTATCTTGCCCTTGGTTGTCTACCCCATGTACAGTACTTCATGTCTATCTTGCCATTGGTTGTCTACCCCATGTACAGTACTTCATGTCTATCTTGGTTGTCTACCCCATGTGCAGTACTTCATGTCTATCTTGGTTGTCTACCCCATGTACAGTACTTCATGTCTATCTTGCCTTGGTTGTCTACCCCATGTACAGTACTTCATGTCTATCTTGCCTTGGTTGTCTACCCCATGTGCAGTACTTCATGTCTATCTTGGTTGTCTACCCCATGTGCAGTACTTCATGTCTATCTTGCCCTTGGTTGTCTACCCCATGTGCAGTACTTCATGTCTATCTTGCCATTGGTTGTCTACCCCATGTGCAGTACTTCATGTCTATCTTGCCATTGGTTGTCTACCCCATGTGCAGTACTTCATGTCTATCTTGCCCTTGGTTGTCTACCCCATGTGCAGTACTTCATGTCTATCTTGCCATTGGTTGTCTACCCCATGTGCAGTACTTCATGTCTATCTTGCCATTGGTTGTCTACCCCATGTGCAGTACTTCATGTCTATCTTGCCCATTGGTTGTCTACCCCATGTGCAGTACTTCATGTCTATCTTGCCATTGGTTGTCTACCCCATGTGCAGTACTTCATGTCTATCTTGCCATTGGTTGTCTACCCCATGTGCAGTACTTCATGTCTATCTTGCCCTTGGTTGTCTACCCCATGTGCAGTACTTCATGTCTATCTTGCCCTTGGTTGTCTACCCCATGTACAGTACTTCATGTCTATCTTGCCCTTGGTTGTCTACCCCATGTACAGTACTTCATGTCTATCTTGCCTTTGGTTGTCTACCCCATGTGCAGTACTTCATGTCTATCTTGCCCTTGGTTGTCTACCCCATGTGCAGTACTTCATGTCTATCTTGCCATTGGTTGTCTACCCCATGTACAGTACTTCATGTCTATCTTGCCTTTGGTTGTCTACCCCATGTGCAGTACTTCATGTCTATCTTGGTTGTCTACCCCATGTACAGTACTTCATGTCTATCTTGCCTTTGGTTGTCTACCCCATGTGCAGTACTTCATGTCTATCTTGCCCTTGGTTGTCTACCCCATGTACAGTACTTCATGTCTATCTTGCCCTTGGTTGTCTACCCCATGTACAGTACTTCATGTCTATCTTGCCTTTGGTTGTCTACCCCATGTACAGTACTTCATGTCTATCTTGCCCTTGGTTGTCTACCCCATGTGCAGTACTTCATGTCTATCTTGCCCTTGGTTGTCTACCCCATGTACAGTACTTCATGTCTATCTTGCCCTTGGTTGTCTACCCCATGTACAGTACTTCATGTCTATCTTGCCTTTGGTTGTCTACCCCATGTGCAGTACTTCATGTCTATCTTGCCTTTGGTTGTCTACCCCATGTACAGTACTTCATGTCTATCTTGCCATTGGTTGTCTACGCCATGTGCAGTACTTCATGTCTATCTTGCCCTTGGTTGTCTACCCCATGTACAGTACTTCATGTCTATCTTGCCTTTGGTTGTCTACCCCATGTACAGTACTTCATGTCTATCTTGCCTTTGGTTGTCTACCCCATGTACAGTACTTCATGTCTATCTTGCCATTGGTTGTCTACCCCATGTACAGTACTTCATGTCTATCTTGCCTTTGGTTGTCTACCCCATGTGCAGTGCTTCATGTCTATCTTGCCCTTGGTTGTCTACCCCATGTGCAGTACTTCATGTCTATCTTGCCTTTGGTTGTCTACCCCATGTACAGTACTTCATGTCTATCTTGCCATTGGTTGTCTACGCCATGTGCAGTACTTCATGTCTATCTTGCCTTTGGTTGTCTACGCCATGTGCAGTACTTCATGTCTATCTTGCCCTTGGTTGTCTACCCCATGTACAGTACTTCATGTCTATCTTGCCTTTGGTTGTCTACCCCATGTACAGTACTTCATGTCTATCTTGCCCTTGGTTGTCTACCCCATGTACAGTACTTCATGTCTATCTTGCCATTGGTTGTCTACCCCATGTACAGTACTTCATGTCTATCTTGCCATTGGTTGTCTACCCGGGTGATAACATTTATTTGTCCAGAGTAAAGCTTTTTGTTTGGAAGCCTCATTTTTAAAAGCAATTCTCTTGAAATTATAAAACAAAAGCTATGGAAACAGACTTATTAAACTGGCATCAGTACTGTTAGGAGTGCTCAATGGAACTAAGTCTTTTTAATAAAATGTAGGCAGTACATTCACACACTTTGGAACAGAGGCGTAAGGAACCAGCAATATTCACTGTTCAGGTTTTGCTTGTTTGTTTGTTTGCTCTTGCTATGCTTTGTATTGATTAGCACAGTATCTGCTATGCTCCAAATTACATATTTCCTATCACACTTTTCACTGGATGTTATAAACAAGCAAAAAATCCTCTCTGATTTTGAGTTCCTGTTCACTTTCAGTTGTTGGGAAAAACTGTGGGCATAATGAGATGGTGGTACACATGTAGTTTGTTCCAAATAGCTGGGGTGAATGTGAATGTAATGTACAGATGTAATATAAAGTTTACTGAGTAATTCTCCCGATAAATCATATGCATACAGAACTCGTGATTGTGCGCAATGAAGCTAAAAAAAAAGAAAAAAGTTTTAGATCAAAATGGAAATTTGTTTTAACTGACTAAGGCATTTTTATCAACTTAAGACATTTAAAAAGAAACAACCAACAAAGTATCTATCCTTGTGCTTAGCTAAAAGCACAGTTGAGAAATTATTTTGATCTAAAACGTTTGTCTTTTTTTAGCTTAATTGCACACAATCACGAGTTCTGTATGCATATGATTTATCGGGAGAATTACTCAGTAAACTTTATATTACATCTGTACATTACATTCACATTCACCCCAGCTATTTGGAACAAACTACATGTGTACCACCATCTCTCAGACATTCCAACTCTCTGATGTGTACCACCATCTCTCACTTTTAGTCTCAGACATTCCAGCTCTCTGTCAGTCTTTAAGGCCAATCTCAAAACGCACTTCTTCTCTCTATCAGTCTATGCTAATGTTTGTCTGCGTGAATGAAATGTGTGCGGATTGAATGGGGAGGAGGGGAATGGGGTGTTTGGGTGACTGAGTTTCTGTGTGTGCGTGTCACTGTCTTGTGTGTATGTGTGTGTGCGTCTGTGTAGTTGGGGGGGGGGGGGGGGGGGGGGGATGCATTTGTGTATAATGTGTATGTTTGTCTATGAGATATTGAATGTGATTGAAAATATGTGTTTGCGTGGGGGTGAGGGTGGGAATATGAGCGCATCTGAGTATGTGTTTGATGTAATCTTGCACGTGGAGGGATTTTTGTTTTGTAAAGCGCTATGAGTAGTACGTCTAGAATGCGCACAATATAAATGTCTTTATTATTATTATCTGTTGCTTAGAAAGAGAAGCTCCTCTGCCCGCAGCTTGAGTTTCTGAGGTGTCGCATCCAAGCCTGCCTTGCCCTTGCCAGTGCCATGGGCTTTGTGACCATCATGTTTCCTACACTGGGGGTGGGAACACTGGACTATCCCGCCAAACAAGTGGCAGAAACCATGTTCTCCACGTTCAGAGAGTTCTTCAGCCAGATGCCGCAGTCCTCTCTGCAGGCTGTCACCGTGGTGTGCTTCCACAAAAATGTGCCTGATTTTCAAGTATGTTTTTTTTAACCCTGTTGTGATTACTACACGTATGTAAACAGGATTGGATTACGGAAATGCATTAGAAGGTGATGTTTTCAGTGTCTGATATGCACGACTGGTTATGATTATTTAACTTGTATATGTTAAGTAAAGTCTAGAACTGATTTAGTTTCCCTGTGTTTTAAATGATGTTATAAAGATCAGTACCGTATTTTTTGGCTCATTAGGCGCTGCTGTGTGTAAGGCGAATAGGGCAATTTTCAAGAAAAATCTGACAAAATCCAAGTAAAAGGCACCCTCGTTTATAAGGCGATACACACCTCGCAACAGAAAGTCGAAGTTTGAAGCCCATACACGTCTTGTAAACGATTACCGACCGCCATTATTGTTGTTGTAAACGAGAGTTGACTCCCTTTTCAAATAATCGAAACTTCTGTTTTTGCGACTTCCGGTTACAGACAAACCTCTATTTTAAGACTTCCAAAATGTCCGGAAAAATCGGTCATAAATTGGAGGGGTCGTATGACGGAGGTTTTCACTGGCAGCTGTAGAAAGAAAAAGTTCAGCACAGTTCATACTCTCTTCTTCATGAACACATACAATGACATATTAAAACTGGATTTGGGTCTTTCCAACTCCATAGGATTGTGCAATCGATGTATTACAGTTTCACTTCGCCGACTTCTGTTAATCACCTCCACTCTCGTCCAAAGTCAGTAGTTTTCTTTGTCAAAGTCAGTGGTTTTCGTGCTTTTCCTTCGCTTTCCGCCATCTTTTCTACAACAAGGGAAGCGACTCCGCTTTCAGGCCCTTGACCGTGGTTGTTTCCCTTTGCTTGAAGTCTATGCAGACGACAACAACGGTCGTAAAAACCAACAAATTGGCGGTCGTAAGACGCGTTTTAGAGGAAGTCGTTTAAGAGAGGTCGTTTACATAGTAAAATGCATCCGTGCCAACAAATCCGGTCTCAAATGAGAGGTGGTCGCTTAACAGAGGGTCGTAAAATAGGGGTTTGTCTGTATTTATGTTTGGCCAATTCTTCGCGAAAACTGGTAGAATGATGGCATTTTAAGCTCTACAATGATGCTTTTTACATCCAATGAAGGGTTGTGGCATCTGTTGGACGGTATCTCGGATGATAATAGGGATTTTGAAGCATTTTAACGTAAGTATTCGACGTATCGGCGACTCGTTACCACTTTCGATTTTGTGATTCACAGTAGACTGTACTGAGTACGGCAGTCGTTGCCTCTCATGATTTTGTTCACTTATAGGGCGCCCTCGTTTATTAGGCGCTTAGGTCAAATTTGGAGAAAAAAATATCGCCTTATAGTCCGAAAAATACGGTACATTTATCAGGAGCTGGTTATGACTAGATTATTATGATTATCAGCAATAAGATAAAGACGAGTTTAGTCATCATGCTGATCCGTTTTTAACCCTATGATCATGACGAAAGCTGCTCTTTTCTTGGCAATCCTGGCCGGGACTTCCCAGTCAGTGCCTCTTCTGTTTGTCAACCACACTTCCCAGTCAGTGCCTTTTCTGTTTGTCGACCACACTTCCCAGTCAGTGCCTCTTCTGTTTGTCAACCACACTTCCCAGTCAGTGCCTCTTCTGTTTGTCAACCACACTTCCCAGTCAGTGCCTCTTCTGTTTGTCAACCACACTTCCTAGATAAGTGCCTCTTCTGTTTGTCAACCACATTTCCCAGTCAGTGCCTCTTCTGTTTGT
>JAGGCT020000997.1:7500-22500 GCA_017654935.2 Phymorhynchus buccinoides
ACAGCAGAAGGTTCCAGTGAGGGGTGAAGGAGGCCATCTACATCGCTGATGCCAAGCCCACGATCACGCCCAAGCACGTTTTGCCCTCAGCATACGCTTTCCTGGTTCGGTCGTATTATATTTGGTATTTGATACCAATCTTTCTGACGTATTGGCCCATTCTCCTTGATCCTGCCTTTTTTTTCTCAAATAAAAACAATCTTCCAAACAAGTGCAACGCCGAGCGGTAGCAAAGTCCCCTCGCAGCATCGCCGAGCTACTCGGAAATCAGAATGTGTCGGCTGTACACATACATAAAAACGCATAAAAACAGCACGTAACTACATACAAACGCATCAAAACAGCACGTAACTGAATAGTTTTTTATATATAGCCTTGGGGTTCGGACCCGTGATTTGAGCGCGCGCGATCATGCGCACACACGCGCACAGAACAATTCATGACAACTGTGTTATAGACCATTCATCAAGAAATGTTGTGGGAAAAAATGCATTAAAATACATGCAAAACTTCGCGAGATATTAGCGATTATGTGTTTTGGGGTTTGAACCCCGTAACTGGCGCGACCTTGACCTTAATGTAAAACTAAATACATCAGTGGATAGCTTGCATCTTGGCGAACTAGTATACCAAATTTGATGATGATAGACTGAATATTTTTTGGGGGAAAACGGACGAATAGCCGGACGGACGGACGGACACAGCACGGACGGACACAGCACGGACGGATCAGACAAAAACAATAGCTCCCCGAACCTTCGGCTCGGGGACTAATAACTTTTCTCCTTTGAGATCCTCAGAAATCGGAACGTGTCGGCTGTGCGCAGCGGGGAGACCAGTGAAAACTGAAAACCGGACGCATACGTACCTTACCCATTATGGCCTTTTGGCCTGGGAGCGCAGAAGAAGAAGAAGGTGGTACCGAAAAGCCTAAATGTTCCAAAGAGTGATAACTTCGCAGGCTACAAACCTTGCAAAGAATGAAGCCAACTTTCTTTCTCCCCACCTGGAAGGTGAAAAAGGTGGAAGGTGGGAAGTGCTAGTGTTGTTGTAGGCAGTGGGTCAGTTCACAATGATCCCCAGCTGTAGTGTAGGTGAAAGGATGGGAGTTAAAAAAAAACCGGCTTCAGTCAGCTGCGGAGTACGAGCTCTTAGTATGTTCAAGCTTTTTGTTGGTACTTTATAGTCACAGAGGCGTCTATGTTAAATTCGGGTTGCTCCCACCTGGAGAGCGCGTACGTCGCAGCCAGAGGCGCGCCACCCATTTTTTTTTTAAATTTGCATGCGATTTTTGTGTGACTGGTGAGAAAGGGAAGGAAAGCGGGGGAGGGGGTAAATTTTGACCAAACGACAACTTTTTCATTGCTATTGGGGTTTAACGTGTGCTAAGTGCATGGGCACACGAGACCTTGGTTTATCGTACGTCTCATCCGAAAGCTTTGAGCTGTACTCACGGGTCGCATGCACTGACCCACCAGTTTCCACCCGTTTCCAGTAAGCTTCTTTTTCTGCCTGGGTGTGTTGGGTAGTTCTTCTTATCAACTGTTACAAGCAAAGTAGCCCTCTGGTAGCAGAGAAGGCCAACGCGTCAAGAACCTTATATTTACTAGGACAGACCACTGCTTCTTTGTTATATATAGTCATTGAACGCGTGAACAGTCTGTTGCAGCCTGGACAGACTGTTTCGTCTTCTGCGTTCCCAGGCCATAATGGGTAAGGTACGTACCCATGTGTCCGGTTTTCAGTCTCACTGGTCTCCCCGCTGCATTCTGCTGACACATTCCCATTGCGGAAGAGCTCAAAGGATGATAAAATTATTTGGATTTTGTTTAAAGGCAGGAGAAGGGCTCACAAGGCAGAATAACAGTAGATTATAATAAGAAGAGGGGAAAGAGAGCCGACGAGAGTGGTAGATTTGAGGAAGTTGCTAGCACAGAACTTCCAGAAGGTGGGGAACTATTTGGGGGTGCCTGGGCATACACAAACTGCCTGGTTCTGCTCTAGTCTCGTCTTTAGATCGTTTGTTGGCAAACGTAAAATTCTGACTCCTTCTCCTTTACGCACCCAGTAGGTTGATGTTTGTGCAGTGTCCGTGCTTTCAAGATAGGGCTTCTATACTACTGGCTTCTGTGCGAAGTTGTGCCTTTTTGTTGTTGGATCAGAGGATGGGCCTACATAACAGTGTACAAAGACTGTATAGGGGAAGATAAGCATCCGGTCTCTTTTCCCTATATGAGTAGTGAGGACAGAAACACTGGTTATGTCCCTTTTAAACAGGACACATTATACACTCGATAGGCCAGTTGAATTCTCCGTTCAAGTTCAAGTCAGAGTTTTTGGATAGCCTCCACTGTGAATAGTGTACTTTCCGCACTAACGATAACTCTATCAGCCCGGTCCATCTTACCCTTTTAGAATATCTTTGCAGTGCATGGGAAATTCGTTCTTTCCTGTTCTGCTTTTGGACGTGTGTGTGTGTGTGTGTGTGTGTGTGTGTGTGTGCGTGTGTGTGTGTGTGCGTGCGTGCGCGCGCGCGTGCGCGTGCGTGCGTGCGTGCGTGCGTGCGTGCGTGCGTGCGTGCGTGCGTGCGGTGTGTGTGTGTGTGTGTATACTTCCTTTCCTCCTTCCCTACGTTCTTCCCTTCCTGTCTCCCCACCCACTGACTGCTGTGGATGACGATGATGATTGCTCCGCCAGGTGTGACGACAGGTGAGAGAGAGAGAGAGAGAGAGAGAGAGAGAGAGAGAGAGAGAGAGAGAGAGAGAGAGAGAGAGAGAGAGAGAGAGAGAGAGAGAGAGAGAGAGAGAGAGAGACAGACAGACAGACAGACAGACAGACAGACAGACAGACACAGAGAGACACAGACAGACAGAGGCATAATGAGAGGGAGAAATAGAAAGAGACAGAGAGAGAGAGAATGAGAGATAGGAGAGTGAGAATGAGAGGGGGAAAGAGAGAATGAGAGAGAGGAGAGAAACAGTGACAGAGAGAGAGAATGAGAGAGGAGAGAGAGAGAGAGAGAGAGAGAGAGAGAGAGAGAGAGAGAGAGAGAGAGAGAGAGAGAGAGAGAGAGAGGGGGGGGGGAGACAAATAAATAGACAGGGAGAGAAATGAAATGAAATTAAATTAAATGAACCTTTATTTTCTAACGGTAGAAGCATTGGTTTGGAGTGGCCATTTTTCTTACATGCTGTTAACACAAACAAACTAACAAACAAACAAACAGAGAACGAATCATTAGAACACAATAAATTGCGTGTGTGCTTCCATAATTTTATTTTGCATTCTAATCTTATATTAACTTATCTATTCTATGTATGTATGTATTTATTTATGTATTTATTTATTTATTTATTTAAAGGGAATGTTCTGTGTGGACTGTTTGATTATTATGGGCGAACGTTTTGTGAATGACGTATATCTTAATATTATTATCACCCGCGGAGTTTACGGAGCGAAGGTGATATTGTTTTTGTTGTGTAAGTGGCTGTGTGTGTGTGTGTGTGTGTGTGTGTGTGTGTGTGTGTGTGTGTGTGTGTGTGTGTGTGTGTGTGTGTGTGTCACGAGTTAACGGCATATCACCATGAAGGAATACAAATAGGAAGATGAAACTTGATGTGTATGTAGGCTAGGTACTGTGGATGTGCCTTTTGGGATCAAGGTTAAGGTCAAGGTCATGACCTTGACGTATGACCTTGAAAACTGAAAATCTATTTTTAGCCATATCTCGGGCACCAGTTGACATAGGATGTTAAAACTTGGTATGAAGGTGGTTTGGCTTATGCTCCTTCTGAATATTGGTGATCGGTGGGTCGGAAAAATGGAGTTCCCAAGATAACAGCATATCACCATGAAGGAATAAGGATAGGAAGATGAAACTTCATGTGCATGTAGGCTAGGTACTGTAGATGTGCCTTTTAGTGTCAAGGTCAAGGTCATGACCTTGACGTATGACCTTGAAAACTGAAAACCTATTTTTTAGCCATATATCGGGCACCAGTCGACATAGGATGTTAAAACTTGGTATGAAGGTGGTTTGGCTTATGCTCCTTCCGAATATTGTTGACCAATCAAGGTCAAGGTCAAGGTCAAGGAGATTGCTGGACCCTGAAAATCGGGGGGTTGGAAAAATGGAGTTCCCAAGATGAAATCACGTGGGAATGTTGGCTGGGTATTGTAAATGTGCCTTTTGGGGTCAATGTCAAGGTCATGACCTTGACGTGTGACCTTGAAAACTAGCAACGCGGGTGATTCTCGGATGCTTTTATGGAAATCTACTCAGCAAGATAGGGACAGTCAGCAGCAGAAACAGTAAGATAGTGACAGTATGCAGCAGCAACAAGATAATCACAGTCATCCTCCGAAGTCAGGGTGTGGCTGCGTAACTCCGCGGGTGATTCTCAAATGCTACATTCGATAACTTTTCAATCTAGTTATTATTATGTTTATGTTTCATGTGTGTGTTTTTTATGCATGCAAAACAAAGAATGTCTTTATATTTTAAAAACAATAAAGCATTGTCTTAGAAGTCTACCATCATAACATCGAAACACGTTGATCAGCAGAAACAGAGGAGAAAGAAAACAATGCTGAAGAACACACGCAACATTATATTTCATGTTCTTGAAATAAGTTGTCTTCGATATTACTCTCTCTCTCTCTCTCTCTCTCTCTCTCTCTCTCTCTCTCTCTCTCTCTCTCTCTCTCTCTCTCTGTGACGAGGTAATGGGTAAAAAGGCTAAGTCCCTAGGGAAGACTTTTAGTGTGTTAAATTTTCAAGTAGAAAATTTGCCTTTAGCCCACTTCTCTAGGGTATGGGAGATGAGCAACTTTCCCGGCCCCTTTTCATCTAATAAATTTATGTTTGTGCCCGGGTTCTGGCTCGTATGATTGTAAGAAATACAAGTGGTTGATTTGCTCTTAATGGCAGACAGAGAGAAGTAGGGTTTTACATGAAATTACAAGACTCCCACTCTCATCAGTCTGACCAAAGGGTTCAGGATTATTTGACACTTGTATTTTATTTACTCACAAAATCTGCATAAGATTATGCAACAATAATAATAAAGCAGCTCAATGGCGCCAAAACAAAATGTGAATGAAAAACAATGGAATCCGAAAGGATTTACAAGACTTTTGTCTTTCTAGAAGGTTAGCCCCAAACAGGAAGGGTCACTTAGTGTCCTGGTTTCCAGTTAGTGATCTTTGGCACTGTCGTGGGGACTTAACTCATGGCTGTGCTGAAGTTCCTCCGTAGGGATCGGCGAGTGCTGGGTTGGCTGGGCTTGCTCATCAGGTGAGAGTAGCTCCCAGTCGTTCCGGTTACGGCTTCGCGGGATGGCACGGTTTAGGCGTGGTCTCCTCGCGGATTCTGGGTGCGGGGCGTCTTGGCGGCGGTCCCGTCTTATTTCCTTGTGAGTCAGGGATTATCGTCCTGCCCACGATGCCCTGCTGATAATCACAGGAGAAGGTGGATGTAGGTCTCTATGGCTTAGAGACAAGGGGCTTCAGTCGGCAGGGAATTAGTGGATCCCAACCGGCTAGAAGGCTGCCCTTGTACAATAGCACTAGTTAATAAATAAACTGAATTTCATTTAACAAACTGAGATCAGTAAAACATAAAAGGTGTACATGAATCAACTGATATTATTCAGTACCCGGATAGATCAAAGTCTATGATCAAGCCACCATCACTCTCCATCCAACACCTGGAAAGGAATGGTATCATAAAGTGCAAGATTGCAACCCACAGGTTTCCTACTAAAAATAGACAAAAGGGTTAGTAGGCATAAAATCCGGTTCTGGTACCAAAAGAGTTAAAGTCAAAAACACACACACACAAATAATCAGTGCACATAAATAGAACAGAATGTTTACTACTTCTTTTCAATAACATATCTATCTACTCCTTATCCATCATTGAACATAGGATCTAGATCAAAAATAGGATCAAACAAAACAAAATCTCAATCACCAGCCATCAATAATACTCACTAGTTGGGCTATAAAGACTGGCTGGGAGAGAGGTTGAGTCTGCAATGTTGCTCCAGCTAGGTTTCAGCGTCTTGTGTCAAAGTATGTGTAAGGTAACTTTTTCTCACTACTCCAATTATAGCCTTCACTTTCAAACAATGAAAGCCTGTGGTTGGTTTATAGCAGTTGACACGTCACAAGATGATGCTATAATTTTATGCATACTAGTACCGAACAATCACGCGCCGGTTACATCCTTATCACATGCCGAAATTCCTAGCCTTCTCGTGATTGGAAAGGAAGGGTTCAAAAGGGCGCCGACTGTGGGGTTCACTTTCTCGTGATGGGGAGGTAGATCGGGCTTCAAAGAGACAAATGCCTTAATTGGCGTCCGTTTGATGGTGACGGGCAATTAAAGTGGCGGCTGGAGAGAAGAAATGAAAAGGGGAGAGGGGGGGGGGGTGTAGATAAGAAAGAGGGGTCGCGCGGGACACTTACGTCACACTCTCTCTCTCTCTCTATCACACACACACACACACACACACACACACACACACACACACACACACACACACACACACACACACACACACACACACACACACACACACACACACACGTCAAGTCAAGTCAAGTCAAGTCAAGTCAAGAATACTTTCTTATCTCTGGTGGAGAAATTTGGTTGCAGGTGCCATACACATCAACAAACACAACAAGACAATGAAATATTAAGCATCACAAACATGGGGGAAAGAGCTTACAATTTATTCATTATTAGAACATAGAGGAAGACGGGTAAAAAGCCCATGGGCGGGTAAGAAGCCCATGCCAATTATCTCATGAAATGAAGCAAATTTCAGTCAAAGTTTGCCCATTTGATGCTTAGCGTTCACTTTCACTGAAATTTGCTTCATTTAATGAGATGATTGGCATGGGCTTCTTACCCGCCCATAGGCTTTTTACCCCGTCTTACACTATTCGATTAATTAAATAACAAGATAAAATTAATTAGATGAAATACCAAGATCACACAAAAAGAGAATAAGTTATATTTTGAGACGTTATCATCAAAGCATCAACGGGACCCGTACAAAAAAGTACCATAGGGGAAGACGGGGTAAAAAGCGCATGGGCGGGTAAGAAGCCCACCCCAATTATCTCATGAAATAAAGAAAATGTCAGTCAAATTTGCCCATGAGACGAATGCTAGACATTAACGCTCGTCTCATGGGCAAAATGAGACTGAAATTTGCTTCATTTCATGAGATAAATGGGGTGGGCTTCTTACCCGCCCATGCGCTTTTTACCCCGTCTTCCCCTACTTGCACAAATGCATAAACAGGTGCAATTTTAAAAAAAGCATATGATAAAGCATTGCACAAACAGAATAAACTCACAAGAGGATAAACACAGAGAGAGAGAGAGAGAGAGAGAGAGAGAGAGAGAGAGAGAGAGAGAGAGAGAGAGAGAGAGAGAGAGAGAGAGAGAGAGAGAGAGAGAGAATACGAATACGAATACGAATGTTTTCATTGAGGGTAAAACAGATAAGCTGGGTAGCTTTTTTTTTTACTCTATTGCCCTCAAGCAAATAGACAACAATTAATGAAGAAAATGATTAACAGTTCTAAAAACGACAACAACGAAAACGGCAACAATAGTGAGAAAAATATGCAAAGTAATATAATATAGCAAGGCAAAAATGGCCACACAACATCAATTCAAGATTAAAGATCCCCCCCACCCCCCACCCCCCCACCCCACCCCCCCCACCCCACCCCAGAGAGAGAGAGAGAGAGAGAGAGAGAGAGAGAGAGAGAGAGAGAGAGAGAGAGAGAGAGAGAGAGAGAGAGAGAGAGAGAGAGAGAGAGAGAGAGAGAGAGGAGACACTGTCAGAGAGACACAGGGAGACAGAGAGAAAGTGAGAGGGAAAGAGAGAGGGTGAGAGAGAAGAGGCCGGGGCAGTTTGGTGAGTATTAATAGTTATGAATCAATACGACTCTAAAGGGCCCGCCACACTGCACACGATTCGCTGTCAATGCGATGCGATTGTGACGATGCGAGTCATCATGAGTCGCGCGAAATTCATGTATTGGGTCTGCCTGGTGTATGTAGAGCGAATGTAGTAGAATTATTTTTGGACGGATGTGTTTTACATGAATCATGACTCTTATCACATTGACTGCGAATCGTATGTAGTGTAGCAGGCCCTTATATAAAGACGGGGGGGGGGGGGGGGGGGGGGGGGTATATGAATGAATGAATGAATGGGATGAATACGAATTATTCCTGGGAGTGCAAATGCAACAACAACAACAACAACAACAACAACAACAACAACAACAACAACAACAACAACAACAACAACAGTAGCAGAAGGAGGAATACTGTTTCTATATCATTTTTAACAAAATCATGATGACAATGATGATGATGATGAAGGCGATGCTGAGGACGACGATGATGAAGATGACGACGAACACAACCCCGACGATGATGAAAACGATGACGACGAAAGCTACAACGACAATGACGACGATTCTTCTTTTTCGTTGTTGATTTTTTGGTCCTTGTTCTTGTTCTCTGAGCCTCCTCCAGCCAAACATAGTAGTTTACTAGACTGTGTTTGGGCGAGCGAGAGAGAGAGAGAGAGAGAGAGGGGGGGGGGGAGAGAGAGAGAGAGAGAGAGGGGGGGGAGAGAGAGAGGGAGAGAGGAGAGAGAGAGAGGGAGAGAGAGAGGGAGGGAGAGAGAGAGAGAGACAGAGAGAGGGAGAGAGAGAGAGAGAGAGAGAGAGAGAGAGAGAGAGAGAGAGAGAGAGAGGGGGAGAGAGAAAGAGATAGAGGGAGAGAGAGAGAGGGAGAGAGAGAGAGAGAAGGAGAGGGGGAGGGAGGGAGAGAGAGAGGGGGGAGGGAGGAAGAGAGAGGGAGAGAGAGAGGGGGGAGGGGGAGAGAGAGAGAGAGAGAGAGAGAGAGAGAGAGAGAGAGAGAGAGAGAGAGAGAGAGAGAGAGAGAGACAGGCAGACAGACATACAGACTGACACAAGAAGACAGATGGACGGAAAGACAGACAGAGAGTCTGGTGTGGATAGGAAAGCTACTTTCAGTCAGAAAATTGGAAATGAGACAGACTGACTGACAGACAGACAAACAGACAGACAGACAGACAGACAGTCTGGTCTAGATTGGAAGTCAATCACTTCCAGGCAGGAAGTGGAAAATGAGACTTTGCCAAAAGCGATTTTTATTTTTTATTTTGTTACAAAGTGAAAGAGAGAGAGAGAGAGAGAGAGAGAGAGAGAGAGAGAGAGATAGCTAGCTCGTGCGCGCACGCATGCGTGAGTACATGACTTGTTGCAGTTTTGGTGAAAGTAGTAGTAGTAGTAGTAGCAGTAGCAGAAGCAACAGCAGTAGTATTAGTAGTAGCAGTAGTAGTAGTAGTAGCAGAAGCAACAGCAGTAGTATTAGTAGTAGCAGTAGTAGTAGTAGTAGCAGTAGCAGCAGCAGCAGTAGTAGTAGTAGTAGTAGTAGTAGTAGTAGCAGCAGCAGCAGCAGCAGCAGCAGTAGTAGTAGTAGTAGTAGTAGTAGTAGTAGTAGTAGTAGTAGTAGTAGTAGTAGTAGTAGTAGTAGTAGTAGTAGTAGTAGTAGTAGCAATACAAAAATATATCCATTTAAAGACAGAATTTCCGTAAAATTATATATTTAAACGGTTATATCTTCATGTTGATCAGGATATAAGTGGCGATTTTGACTATAATACTTCTTAAACATCAATACTAGTTGGACGTTTTTGGTATTCAACAATTTTTATTCCTTCTTTTCATTCATTCCACAATTCCTGCTTTCACTCACTCTTTCATATAGGGGAAGACGGGGTAAAAAGCGCATGGGCGGGTAAGAAGCCCACCCCAATTATCTCATGAAATAAAGAAAATGTCAGTCAAATTTGCCCATGAGACGAATGCTAGACATTAACGCTCGTCTCATGGGCAAAATGAGACTGAAATTTGCTTCATTTCATGAGATAATTGGGGTGGGCTTCTTACCCGCCCATGCGCTTTTTACCCCGTCTTCCCCTACCATCAACATACATGTAATCTAATGGAAGGGTACAAAAAAATGTTATATGAGTTTCTGAAACTTAATATAATCTATCACTGATAGCAGTATTTTTAATATTATACAATTATTGATTATCCAAAGAGAAGAGTTTGGATTTTTTACATTACAAAACAGCAACAATGACAATAACAACAACCACACAACAACAAACAATAATGAAGATCAAAGCAATAATAGTAATCATTCATATTAAAAAGAAAGGTAACAATAATACAATAAGCTTGAGGAAATGGGAGCAAGAACACAAGATCAAAATATAGTATCACAAAAAAAGAGGCCTCTCACACACACACACGCACACACACACACACACACACGCACACACACACACACACACACACACACACACACACACACACACACACGCTACAGAGGATATAGAGTTAAGCAGGATCAAGCAAATGGTTAAGCACAATGGAAGTTATTTCAAATTCCTTTTCCTTCAGGAGAAGCAATAACCTATTTTTCTGGAAGCAGAATACATATTACATTAATCACCATCCAAGCGTTGTCAGATATTGAAAACAGATTACATGACATTAACCACACAAGTGTTACTGGATATTAAGAAATAGATTACAAGACAATATCCACCAAAGTACTGTCAAATATTTGATTTTAATCATGAATATTGTGTTGAGTAAGGCAGCCAACTCTCTTCAAATTCAGTTAAGGCATAGTTTAAAGAAGACATATTTTTCTAGTTCTATTCTGTTTTTAAGTATGGTTATGAAGACATGAGACGAATGCCCATGAGACGAATGCTAGACATTAACGCTCGTCTCATGGGCAAAATGAGACCCCAATTATCTCATGAAATAAAGAAAATTTCAGTCAAATTTGCCCATGAGACGAATGCTAGACATTAACGCTCGTCTCATGGGCAAAATGAGACTGAAATTGGCTTCATTTCATGAGATAATTGGGGTGGGCTTCTTACCCGCCCATGCGCTTTTTACCCCGTCTTCCCCTATAATGCACCTAACCTAACCTAAGATACGAATCGACTGACGCCTGTGCAGCTGCTCACGTGACCGAGTTTGACATCCAATTCCCTCCCTTTGACCCCTCGCATGAAAACGACACATCGACAACGAAAAACGACACGGCAAACATGGACTTGGCTCAGTGTGTCACTGACAATCAAACTATTAAACTCTTCAATTACGAACAAGGCTTTATAAACAATGAAAACGGTGAGGAAAAACTTCAATGAAAATGGGTGTGAAGGCGAAGCAGCGACAACTAGGCCACGAATGTCAACACGCCAGGAAAGTGAAGCGACAGGGGGAAATGAAAATGCGTGCAATGTGCAAAACGAAGGAGACAGTCGGTCCAGTGTGTTGCCAACTGACGACGTTATGATGATTGCGGACGTTATCGCGTGCATTGAGCAAACACGACGAGGCCTGTACAGAAACATGGACAGATCCCGCTCTGCCTGCTTTCGAGGGAAAAGTGACGATGACGACAACGGCGAAACCGGGACTAAAGACTCGCGTTTAACAGGTAGACACTTATGGGAAAAGTGTTCTATCGATGACCTAGAAGTTAGATCGTTCGGTTATGATTGATTTCCGCGACATGGACTCCTTGTCACGATGATCTCTGTTGGTTGGTTCTTGGACAACTACCCCCCCCCCCCCCCCCCCCCCCCCCCGACAGTCACCCCCTGGACAACTACTCCCCGGACAAGTACCCCCCCTAAAAACAGATATAGTCCCCCCCAAAAGTGATCAAATGAACATGCGTGTGTGTTACTGTATGTGTGTTTATTACTCTGTGTGTGTGTGTGTGTGTGTGTGTGTGTGTGTGTGCGCTCCAATTTCTTTGAAAAAAACAATGTTTTAGAAATAATGTGTGCGGGGTACTTGTCCAGGGGGTAGATGTCCTAGGGGGGTACTTGTCCGGGGGGTACTTGTCCTGATTCACTGTTGTTTATGTATCGGTTGATGTTGATTTTGTGTTCTGTATTCTTTTTGTGTTAATCAGCATTGAGTATTGATGCAGTGTTCTCCTTGGTTTGTATGATGTACGAGGGCCTCTCATTATATTTTGCAATGTGGAGGTTCCGTCAATGTTACAAAAATATACATGGTGTCATGAGATAGACCATTTTTCATAATACTCTTGTGGCAAATCTTCATTGTTTTCCACCATGCCTTAGCCGTTGGGCAGATCAAAACGTCCACCAAGGTGAACGTTGATCCCAAGCTCTGAAAATCTCTTTAACGCAGAGATTTTCTATCTATAAACGTGTACTTCTTATGCTCAAGACAGACATTCAAAAAATGATACTGGACGTTGACAAATTGTTTTTGCGACCTTGCCCGGTCAGAAATAGGAGTTTAAATCTGGCTCAAGAATTTTCAGCTTGGTAGAAGAACGTTAGAAGAAAGTGACCGTTACAATCACCAAGTGACCGTTGTGACTGTTAAAACCAAAGCCAATGTAAAGCCTCTTGTAGGAAATGATCCCTGGATAAGTGCTGACGATATAGCAAATATAATGAGCATTTAATTAGGAAGCCTTGATAACATCTTGCTAGAACACTTGGGTATGTCTGTTGCAGTCTGTTTCAGTTGGGTTTTTTTTATGGTTTTTTTTAAAATGTGGAAACATTATAACCGTTGAGTGCCCCACTACATTACTTAGGATGGAAGTTCAGTTTAACGTCGCGTATCGGCTTTCGCCATGTACGACGGGCTGAACAAACCAACCAGAGTATAAACAAAAATGTATGTTCCTGAATCACTGTCTTAGCCAAAAGGCCGAGAAGCGATCAGATAAACTAACATTACTTAAGAACAGATGAGGGTTAAATACTGCACCCAAACCACATAAAAATGTTAACGGCGAGAAGTCAGCTGGCATCTGGGACTTAGTAGCTGGTTATGAAACATTTATCTGTCAGTATGATCCAAAATCCAAGAAATAAATATCCGTTTGTAGGTTCTGAATGAGACATCATCAGTAATTTTCACAGAAAACAGAGCAATAGCAAAATCTATCAAAGAAATAATCGACTTATTTTTTGGTGAAAAGCTGGCTGTGTGGCTTCAGTTCCTTCCCAGAGAGAAGAACAGTCACAGTAGATTGAAACATAAGCATCTTTTTCCCAAATGCCTGTAGGATTTGCCGTCCATGCAATGGTATAATCTATCAAACAAATAATCGACTTATTTTTTGGTGAAAAGCTGGCTGTGTGGCTTCAGTTCCTTCCCAGAGAGAAGAACAGTCACAGCAGATTGAAACATAAGCATCTTTTTCCCAAATGCCTGTAGGATTTGCCGTCCATGCAATGGTATCCAACTTCCACCTACTTTATCATGACCACACTGCTGCAACTACTTTGGAGATTTTGCAAGTAAACAGACTTTTGCAGAGTTCAATTGATCTTCCACTCATTTATTTTTCTGACTTTTTCCTTTCGTTTTACGTGAAGCGCCAGTAGAGGGGGAAGCAAATCTAGAAAGTTGAAAATGCTTGAGCGTTCGCCGAGGGCCCTATTTTTGCCATACCCCATTTGATCTTCCACTCATTTATTTTTCTGACTTTTTCCTTTCGTTTTACGTGAAGCGCCAGTAGAGGGGGAAGCAAATCTAGAAAGTTGAAAATGCTTGAGCGTTCGCCGAGGGCCCTATTTTTGCCATACCCCATTTGATCTTCCACTCATTTATTTTTCTGACTTTTTCCTTTCGTTTTACGTGAAGCGCCAGTAGAGGGGGAAGCAAATATAGAAAGTTGAAAATGCTTGAGCGTTCGCCAAGGGCCCTATTTTTGCCATACCCCAGTCGACCTGGACTGGTGCCATAGCCGTTTGATTTGAAAGGATATCAAAATGCGTATGTTCTAGTTAGGGATATGTCTGAAAATTGGACTAGCCAGGAGGGTGCACACTACCAGTTCTCCACATTGCAAAATATAATGAGAGGCCCTCGTATCATTTCATTTTCGGTGTCCCTACGACACACACACACACACAAAGGCCTTGAAAAGACTGGTAATAAATTATTGTTATTGTTATTGTTTATCAAACGCACACGCACACGCACACGCACGCACACACACACACACACACACACACACACACACACACACATGCATACAGAGAGAGAGACAAGAGAGTTATTTATAGGTCTATTTTTTTATTTTATTTTTTAAACTCTCAGTGCGCCCTCCTGAATCAGTTGATCAGCACCTTCGGGTGTTTCTATTTCATTCTTTCCCTCCCTTCAAGTCTAAGTCTTCACTGTCATTAGCAGAAAGAAGAGAAAAGACAGGAGAATGGCTGGTACCCACGTGTCGTCATATCCGGCCACAAGGAGCGCCATATTATGGGAGACCGCCATCTTAGTCACTAACTTTCTTTGAAAAATGCCAGATCGATGCTGCGTATTTGGCTGTTCCAATTCGAAACTTATTTAAACTGTATTTATAACATCTGGATGTTTTCTTTACACATTTAGATAACATTTTCACTTTGTTTACACACAAATAAGGACAAAGATGGCGATACTTCCGTTGGAATGGTCGAGATGCGCACGCAGGTGGGGGGGAGCCATAGAAGGAGAAAGTGGAGAGACAATAACTCCCAACAATTTATTTATAATTCTGCCATACATGCCAGGCATTGAATTCTTACTTGAGGTGTTTGATAAATACTTGGTTAGAATCCCCCCACCCCTGACCCACCAACAGGTTCAGGGAGCTCTTGTTTTCCACCAGGAGCATGGGAACAATACAAAAAATTCAGTGAGAATACTGAGTGTGAGACAAGCCAAATTAACCTTTGCAGGTAGCTTGCAGCCAGCAAGTCAAATCAATGTATGATCCCTGTGGTTATAGGTATTTGTACCAACACGCACATACACACACGCGCGCTCACGCACGCACACACTGGCACTCACA
>JAGGCT020000998.1:0-25000 GCA_017654935.2 Phymorhynchus buccinoides
GGGGGGCATATTAATACATAAGTGGGTAGGAGTGTGTGTGTGTGTGTGTGTGTGTGTGTGTGTGTGTGTGTGTGTGTGTGTGTGTGTGTGTGTGTGTGTGTGTGTGTGTGTGTGTGTGTGTCTGTGTCTGTGTGTCTGTCTGTATGTCTGTCTGTCTGTGTGATTCGTTAATGATGCAATATTTTCTGTCATTTTTTAAGTTGTGTTTTTGAAAAAGACATTAAAGTCGAAAATTTGTGCTTTTTTAAAAGGGTGTCCGGTGTTTCACTATACAAGTCAACAAAACCAAACACATACACATACACACAAACACTCATTTACACATACACAAACACATGACACACACAAAGAAGCAAAAACCTTGAACTCTGACCTTTGACCTTGACCTCTCTGACCTCCACATTCTGTACTCGCTCTATGAACTTGGTCTGCTGCTCCAACTTAAACCTGTTAGAACACACAGAGAGAGAGAGAGAGACAGACAGAAAGAGAGAGAGAGAGAGAGAGAGAGAGAGAGAGAGAGAGAGAGAGAGAGAGAGAGAGAGAGAGAGAGAGAGAGAGAGAGAGAGAGAGAGAAGAGAAAGAGAGAGAGAAGAGAGAGAGAGAGAGAGAGAGAGAGAGAGAGAGAGAGAGAGAGAGAGAGAGAGAGAAGAGAAAGAGATTTTTTATTTCATATCATTGCAACTAAGAAAGAATCATATATCTAATGTGCCGTAACATATATTTTGCACTCGCTCTGCGAATGGAGTTTGTTAAACCAAACTTGAACCCAATCAGACAAGGGAAATGGCCAAAGTGCTCCAGGATTACAAAGGCCGCGGTCCACGATCAACGCCCCTGTGGCAGGCCAGGGAAGCAAAGCCCCCTGGCCCAAAATGGATTTTTGGTGTTTTTGAGAGCTATTTCGTGGCCTCTCCTCAGAGATTGATAGGTAAAAGTAAAGCACACAAAAACCCACAATAAAACGAGTTATTTTTCATGTCCTTGTAATTGTTCATTATTATGTGTTCTATCAAAATGTCTTTCAAACGAAAACAAAGTTAATTCCCATCCCTGCCAACAAGAGCAAACGTCCATTGTCAATATGAACATTTTTGTACAACCTTCGGACCTCGACCATAACAGTATTAACAAAATCAAACCGTTGATTGTGGATACTTAATAGAAGAAGAAGAAGAAGATCCATTAGTTTTCTATGTATTACTAAAAAGAGTATGTAATATCAAAAGGCTAACATTTTTTTTAATGTTACATATGTTAAAAACAAACTCAGAAATTAATGCATAAACACACACACACTTGAATACATTTAGAATATGGAAACATTATATGGTTCCCAAAGCATAAATACCAGTCGTCAGCAATTGAAAAAGTGCAACAAAACTTGTTAAGGAGTGCAAGAATATGGATTATTATAGTAGGCTTAAATATTTAAACCCGTTTTCTCTCAAAGGAAGAAGAATTAGGGGGGATCTCATTGAGGCCTATAAAATATTCAATGGTTATGTTGACTTGTCTTGGAAAACGTTTTTTGATTCTCCTAAATTCAATTTAACAAGGAATGCTTATGGTAAAGTTTTTAGTAAAAGATTTAATACTAATATAAGAAAAAATTGTTTCAGCACCCGCGTTGCTTACTTATGGAATGAGTTACCTATTAACATAAAAGTGCACCTAATACTAACACGTTCAAAAATTGCTTGGATGATTTTCCTAAATATTTAAATATGTTTAGAGGTTTTGACAATTGATTTTCTTTATAAGAAAATTGACCGTAATATACCGTGACCAAATGTTTGTTGTTATAATTGATGTATACGATGGGACTATATAAAACGCTTGACGGCTTGTCTTGTCCCTACCACTACTACTACATGAATCCTAAGAAGGAATTGAAGACATTGCGAAGCTCTCTTACCTTGCTACTCTACATTCAGCCAGCCATCACACAAATGTTAGGATTTTTTTTAACAGCACTTACTGCCCCATTTCATTCTGCAGTCGCTGGTCAAACTGGATCTCTTTGTTACGTAGTTCCATCTCTCTGCGGCGCAATTCGTCTTCCTTCGCCTTGTTGCGCTCTTCGGTCAGCTGTTTCTCTCTGTAAAAATGACAAAATTACTGTATTATAAAGACTGTAACTGTAAGGCAACAGTTTATTTTTAGACCGAGACTCCTGCGCATTATTATATAACTAGTTTTATATAATTATAATACGAAACTATACAATGAAAACAAATAAGAACTAAATAAGAAACTTTAACCTCTTCGCTGCCCACGACGTATATATACGTCCTCTATAGCGCTTCAGTACTTGCCACCGACGTATATATACGTTGCCGCTAAGTAGCGATATTGCCGCGTTAAAAAATCGCGCGGCAAGCCGGCAGCGCATGCGCAAGCAGTAGGCGGCAGCGAAGGGGTTAATAATAATATAATAATTTTATGAAGAATGTTGGGGGTTGGCCTTACAACATGCGCCTTACTAGTTGATAAACTATGGCACTGTGTGATTATTACTGTTTGAAAGGATCTTCATACAGCATTAATTTTCATCTTGATCTTCTATATTTGCGGCCTGTCACGGATGTGTTAAGACTGGAATGGTTGCTGCCTGTTAGCACATACCGTCTGTTCCCTGCACCAGACCTGCCTACTTGGAATTTTTCCAATCAGTAGCCCAGCCATCAGTAACATGGCAAATTTTTCAGTAGCATCCACAAATGACAGCTGAAACGTACTGCTTATGTTTCGCCGATTGAACGTGTCGACGACAATCGTCTCTACCGCCATGATTCACAGAGAAGTCTGCATGGCAGAGGTTGCAGTGAGCATGGTTCGCACCGAGTCGACTTCTGACGATGCAAGGCCACTCCTCCGTGTAAGCTATTTTGAAAACTTGTGCGGCAGGCCAATGTTTTTTTTAGAACAAGATGGTGCGCCAGATGATTTTCGTTTTCTGGTTTAGGTTCGTTTTTGTTTGTTTGAAACATCTCCCGAATCGCTACTGCTGCTAGAGTCCGCCATTTTTTCAAAGAAAGTAATAAGAACGCATGCGCAGTCACTTTGATAAAAACGGAAGTGACTAGGTTATCGCGCGTCTGCTCTTGGAAACAGACAAAACCGGGAACGGCACAAGCAAAAATAAAATGCGTCGGCAATTTTTTGGTTCCCATAACGTTGAGGTTGCCGTAGCTCCGTAGCAAAGGTATATTTTTCGTAGCTGCTACGGCCAAATCGTAGCCGTAGGCAGGTCTGCTGCACCATACTGCAAGGTCCTCACTTTGCTGTCAGGTTCTGGCACATGATGGTTGATTCCACAGAAAAGGAAAGGGACCTAATTCAAATGCCTTTGTTTGTTTGTTTCAATAAGTATGCTTAGCTGCACAGGCCTAGCTCAGACATTTCTGTTCGACAGCTTACCGTTTGTTGACCTCCGCCTCTCTCTTCACCTCAGCCTCTCTGCCGCGGATTGACTCGATCTCCGACAGAAGCATCTGGCGCTGAGAGTACACTTCCTTTTCCTGAAGCTGAGAAACACACAAGCCAAAACACATTCCAACGGTGAAAAGAAACTCTGGGGAGAGCAGGACAATGAAAAGGTCTTCCAAAAAAAAACCCACCTCCCCTCAGGGAAGTGTGTCGTTACTGAACTCCATGGGGGCTGGGCCACACCCAGGTTACGGCTTTTCGATGCTCTTCTGTTGTCCCTGTTCTTTCCCCCCGTGGGCAGCTGGTGGGGTTGGTACATACTATCTCTTGAGCCGGTAGACTGGCTGAAAAGTTTGTTGGTTTTTATGATTTTATTACGCACCTATCAGCAAAACAACCAAAACAATCAACAAACAATTTTTGAAATGAAAGAAGCATTTCTGCTTTGGACTTTTCTGTGTCTCTGCCGCAAATATTATGCGCTGATAATTACTTCCCTTTTCCACAGCTGGTACAACACAAGCAAAAACTACAGACATTTAAAATGAACTACTAGCAAATATTTACAAAATTTGAAAATGAAGCAACTGGTTTTGTTTTTTTACTTAATTAAACAAGACATGTTTCAAACAAAGATAGAAAACTTGTCATCCCTACTACCAATATATGCTTTAACAAAACAATTAGCTTCATATGAAATGAATGAGGGGAAGGAACTTCTCGTAAATTAATTCCCTTTTTTTTTACCAAAGTTATTTATGGCACCGATTCGCCTGCAAAGTGAAAGTAGTTGCCACAACAATACAGACCCAAGTTCAAATTAGCTTCATGTTAAAGTCAGAAAAAAAGTGGGATCTGATATTCTTATAGTTGTTCATATTAATTCCGCTATGCAGCCTTATGTTTGCTATTTAGATGGGCTTGAGTGCGGCTATAATCGTTATTGTTTGTTGTACTCATGAAACAAATTGCGTATACTGCAATGTGTTTTGTTAATAAACTTTGTTTAAATCAAAAGCAGGATCCCTCCATATCTTAACCCTTTCGCCGCCAATGTCGTATTTATGCACCACAATGGTTTAACACCCATATCACTGAAAGACATCAAATCAGGGCCTGTTATCCAAAGACCCTATTTTCTTAATTTTTGGAGGTAAGGATAGGCCTAATGTTATTACACGTCACAGAGGAATTCGCACCCAATCTTGCTTTTTTTTCCTTCTACCCAGCTAAGTTTAATGGTATTTTTTGGCTGAAAAATGTCTGGCAGCGAAAGGGTTAAAGGGATCCCTCCATATCTTGAAGCTTTATTTATTCACCTCCTGCTCTTTCTGAAGCCTTTCAATGGAATTACGCTCCCTCTCCACCAGCCGGTCATACTTTTCCTGGTACGTTCTCTGCAGCTGGAAACACAAAGGTCAGACCTGACAGTAACACTTAACAGGCAACAAAAAGGGCAGACCTGACAGTAACACTTAACAGGCAACACAAAGGGCAGACCTGACAGTAACACTTAACAGGCAACACAAAGGGCAGACCTGACAGTAACACTTAACAGGCAACACCAAGGGCAGACCTGACAGTAACGCTTAACAGGCAACACAAAGGGCAGACCTGACAGTAACACTTAACAGGCAACACAAAGGGCAGACCTGACAGTAACACTTAACAGGCAACACCAAGGGCAGACCTGACAGTAACACTTAACAGGCAACACCAAGGGCAGACCTGACAGTAACGCTTAACAGGCAACAACAAGGGCAGACCTGACAGTAACACTTAACAGGCAACACAAAGGGCAGACCTGACAGTAACACTTAACAGGCAACACCAAGGGCAGACCTGACAGTAACACTTAACAGGCAACAACAAGGGCAGACCTGACAGTAACACTTAACAGGCAACACAAAGGGCAGACCTGACAGTAACACTTAACAGGCAACACAAAGGGCAGACCTGACAGTAGCACTTAACAGGCAACAACAAGGACAGACCTGACAGTAACACTTAACAGGCAACAACAAGGGAAGACCTGACAGTAACACTTAACAGGCAACAACAAGGTCAGACCTGACAGTAACACTTAACAGGCAACACAAAGGGCAGACCTGACAGTAACACTTAACAGGCAACAACAAGGACAGACCTGACAGTAACACTTAACAGGCAACAAGGGAAGACCTGACAGTAGCACTTAACAGGCAACAACAAGGTCAGACCTGACAGTAACACTTAACAGGCAACACAAAGGGAAGACCTGACAGTAACACTTAACAGGCAACACCAAGGGCAGACCTGACAGTAACACTTAACAGGCAACACCAAGGGCAGACCTGACAGTAACGCTTAACAGGCAACACCAAGGGCAGACCTGACAGTAACGCTTAACAGGCAACACCAAGGGCAGACCTGACAGTAACACTTAACAGGCAACACCAAGGGCAGACCTGACAGTAACCCTTAACAGGCAACACCAAGGGCAGACCTGACAGTAACACTTAACAGGCAACAACAAGGGCAGAAGACCTGACAGTAACACTTAACAGGCAACACAAAGGGCAGACCTGACAGTAACACTTAACAGGCAACACAAAGGTCTGATATAAACCACAAGCAGTTTTCATATCACTTTCCGGGGCAGTGCTGGACGATCCTGCCCCCTCCACAAGTCTCTCCCGTGGGGATACTGGGTGGGGTCTTTTGTAAAAATAGTTCCCCCACCTTCTGAGCTTGTAACTTCCTCTAATCTGCCACTCTCTTTGACTCTGCCTTTTCCCTTTGCTTTTTTATCTTTCTGATTTACTGGCCCATTTTCCTGCCTTTTAAAAAAAAAAATCTTCCAAATAATTTTTCTCCTTTCAAGCTCCTCCGAAATCGGAATGTGTCGGCTGTACGCAGTGGGGAGACCAGTAAAAACTGAAAACCGGACACATATGTACCTTAACCAGTATGGCCATATGGCCTGGGAACGTAGAAGAAGTAGAAGTAGTTCAACACAAATGCACCTACCTCTCTCTTCTTAGTTTAATTCAGATAAATTTCATTGTTCTTCTCTATCCCGATTAAAATCTTTTAGACCTCTCTCTCTCTCTCTTATTCTTTTGCAGCAGGGCTGAGTGAAAAAAAATGCTTCTTGTAATGCTCATCTCGTTACTCTGGGTAAATAACACTTCATTCACTCATTCTCTCTCTGTCTCTCTCTCAACTCCACACCCCTTCCCAACTGACCTCTCTTTTTGTCTGTTCCAGCTCTTTCCTGCTGCTTTCTTTTTCCTCCATGTGCAGGCGAGCCACCTCCACATCCTTCATGCGAGCCAGCTGAAAAATCGCATCCCTTCATGTAGTTTAAATTCCCATCACAAATGTATTCAACTTTACCGTACTGTACTGTACAACATTGTATGATCTTATTGTTTTGTATTGCATCGCATTGCATTCCCCCCCCTGTTTCTAACATAACATCAATCATAATGACTTCTAATCATCTAACATTTCCCCTCAAAATAGTGAAAATAGTGCTTGAGATATTGGTATCGAAGAACGATTATGCAACTCTTTCCCCAACCCCCCCCTCTCTCTTTTTTTTTTTATCTCTCTCTCTCACACACACACACACACACAACCGTCTAATATCACGAGAAGTGGATAGACATTAAATGAAAGACACACACAAACACACACACTTACACTCTCACACACCCACACACGTGTGCACACGTACACCCACCCACACACAATGCATTCTTACCTCCAGTTTGAGCTGTGAGTTGTATCTGTCCTCCAGCTGTCTCTGATAGTTCAGCAGTCGTTCCTCCACTGCTGAGCGTCCGTTACGATTCAGGTCGTCTCTGCGTGACGAGTACAGCTCCTCTAGACTGTGCAGCTTGGCGTCTGAAAGTGGGAAGGAAATTATAAACGAAAGGGGAATGGTCAACCTATGGCGATATTTTTCACGCCAGAGGGCAGTCAATGCACTAGGGGCTTATCACGCGATTTTCTTACTTGGGCGTAGTGAGAGAGAGAGAGTGATTGTAGGACCACTCACTGTCTCTCTCTCTTTCTTTATCCCCAACTAATAATATAGAGAGGATTAGCCCCACACGAGCGTCATGCCCTCTGGCGTGAGAAAAATCGCACTAAGTCTCTCATTAGCCCATGAATCAAAGGGAAATAAGCCCACACAAAAAAGACTAACAAACCTATCCATTAAATCTCTAGGTTGTGCAGTTTGACGTCTGAAAGGAGAAAGGCATCCATGAATGAAGGAGTTAACCCCCCAGGGGCATCAGACCTTTCTTCTGTCTAGGTAAATGACTGAATAGTCTTGGGTTTAACTCGGACAATGTAATACCCCTGTGGGGAAACCAGGGGGGGTCTTTCGCAAAAATAGTTCCTCCACCTTCAGGGAGTTCTGTGCTTGTAACTTTCTATAATCTGTCACTCTCTTTGACTCTGCCTTTCCCTTTTGCTTTCTGTCATCTACTATCTTTCTGCCTTACTGGTCATTCTCCAGCCTTTTTTCAAGAAACACTTACAAAGATTTTCTCCAGCCAAAGGCGGACATGCTGGGCCTAACAATTTCTTAGTTAGACGCTTAACGGCAGCATGACGCATCTGCGCCCATATGACAGGAAACTGTCTGAGCGATCGAAGAAGAAGATGGGGTGACCAGTGTTGAAGCAGCACAGCCTAAACATTTTTTAAAAGAAATCCAAAATAAGAGTGTTATTCAAATTTTCAGGATCTTGTCATGTACTAGTCTAGACTAGAGAGTGAGACACGGGTGGGGGGTAGGGGATAAAGGAAGGAAAGAGTGACAGAGAGAGAACGAGAAAAATGAAGAGAATGAGAGAGACAGAATAAAGAACTTCAATCGTTTACTCAGAGTCAGAGAAGTGATAGACCCTTACCTATACCATTTTATAAGACACAGAGACAGACAGAGACAGAACAAAGAAGACGCATGCTTTACCCAGAGAGGTGATGGGCCCTGATCGGGTCAGGTCCACCTGAGTTCCCGTGTCCTGAGCGGCGCGGGAATGGAGGGCAGACAACTCCGTCAGCACTTGCCACAGCAGACCTAAAGGCCACATGACGACAGTGTTGAAAACAGCACAGACACGATGACACAGTGTTGAAAACAGCACAGACACGACGACATCTGAGGGACTGCTGCTTTTAAAATATGTGGGTGGCTGCTTTGCAACTCATTTTGACATGAAAGGTAAAGCTTTTAAAATATGTGGGTGGCTGCTTTGCAACTCATTTTGACATGAAAGGTAAAGCTTTTAAAATATGTGGGTGGCTGCTTTGCAACTCATTTTGACATGAAAGGTAAAGCTTTTAAAATATGTGGGTGGCTGCTTTGCAACTCATTTTGACATGAAAGGTAAAGCTTTTAAAATATGTGGGTGACTGCTTTGCAAATTCATTTTGACATGAAAGGTAAAGCTTTTAAAATATGTGGGTGACTGCTTTGCAAATTATTTTGACATGAAAGGTAAAGCTTTTAAAACATGTGGGTGACTGCTTTGCAACTCATTTTGATACGAAAGGTAAAGCTTTTAAAACATGTGGGTGACTGCTTTGCAACTTATTTTGACATGAAAGGTAAAGCTTTTAAAACATGTGGGTGACTGCTTTGCAACTCATTTTGATACGAAAGGTAAAGCTTTTAAAACATGTGGGTGACTGCTTTGCAACTCATTTTGATACGAAAGGTAAAGCTTTTAAAACATGTGGGTGACTGCTTTGCAACTTATTTTGACATGAAAGGTAAACAACAACATGAAGCAAAACTGATATCAAAAATAGTCTGGGCATTAGGTTAACAAATGACTGTCTGTTAAGCGATCTTTTCAAAACAAACAACAGCTTGTTTTCCATAGCCTGCTGACTTGGGCACGCCTCCTTTGTTGGCTTGTCCCTGTAGTCATCTTTTTTATATACTTTTTTCCCCATCACAACCTGTAGTCCAGATACTATTCTTTTGCGTAAGTAATGCAACTTTTCGGTTCCCTCCATATCCACCTAGTTCCCCCACCTCTCCATATCTGCGTGGTCCTTCCACAAATAGTAGTCATAGTACCATATTTTACGGACTATAAGGCAGTACTTTTTTCCTAAACTGAGACCCCTGCGCCTTATATTTATGACTAGGTAGGTAGGTAGGTGATGTAGGGCTATGCATAGGCCTCTCGGCCCCTATTACGCCCCTTCTCGATGAATTTGACATGACAAATAAGTGTCAGGTTTTCAGTTTTCACTGGTCTCCCCGCTGCATACAGCCGACACATTCCGATTTCGGAGGAGCTCAAAGGACTAATAATATAGCAAGAAATTATAATTTTAAAAATCAGAATTTTGTGTAAAATTTGGGGGGTGCGCCTTGTAGTCCGTAAAATAGTGTAATAATTATAGTAATAGTAAAGCTGTTTGCACCAACACTGCTTCAGATAAAGTAAATATAAGGTGTGTTTTTATAACACCAGTTGATCACCTCATTGTACATCATGTGGCGGTACCATAGCCGATGAGGTTTAACCAAGGCGTGGTCACCGCTACACCTATCTGTATTAATAAAAAATCGGGACTTTACTGGTTTTCGTACTGCCTCTGGGCATTGCCTCCAGTATTGTTCCCACCATATTTGTATTTACAAATGTCCCATATGTGTCTGATTCAGACCAAGAGGACGTAAAACTCCATTTTCTCTCTCACTAGTTTATCACTGCATGGCAATCAATAGCTGGGAGAATCAGAGACAGACACAAAGCGAGTCAGACAAAGACAGAGAGAGTGAGTGTGAGATGGAGTGAGGGAGAGAATGCAGAAAAAGAGAGACTGAAATTGCAACACAAAAATAGAGAAACGAAGAAACAGGGAGAGACAGACAAGAGAGTTCTAAGGAAAAGAGATATGAAAAATCAGTTACCTTTATCATTGTGGGTGTCCGCATTCTTCCACTGAAAAATAAATGCACACACACACACACACAGAGCGCTAAAGTGATTTTCAATGTCATCAAAAGCATTAAAGCTCTCCCTTTCCCTCCCATTTTTTAAGCTACGCAATTCTAAAAGTCAGCCATTAACTTGTTTATCATTATCTGTTTCATATTATTTATATTTTAACGTTAAAAAAAATTATATATATATCACAAACCTGAAACAAAATAACAACTTTGGAATTGGATTTATGACTATTCTTACATATAAAATTTAAGGCTCTGAAAAAGAAAAACCAATTCCATGCACTGTATTTTCCTTGGACTAAATATTTAGTTAGAATGGACTGTTCACAACACACAAGATTATTTTTTCCTTATAAATTGATATAATATAATAACAACAGAAATTCACATTGTGAATCGAAATCACAGAATAATGTAGCGGCTCACCAGTTGTTTGTAGAGGCGAGATTCTGGACTAATGTGGAGCAGCTTCATCAAATCCTCAGGCTGAAAGATCTGAAAGTCAATGTGTATGCTGTATTTTATTCCTTCAGAATACATTAGTGTGGAGCTATAGCAATCAAACCTACCAGTAGTTCTTCTTCTTCTTCTGCATTCTCAGGCCATATGGCCATAATGGGTAAGGTACATAAGTGTCAGGTTTTCAGTTTTCACTGGTCTCCCCGCTGCATACAGCCGACACATTCCGATTTCGGAGGAGCTCAAAGGAGAAATTCATATTTGGAAGATTTTTTTTTAAAAGGCAGGAGAATGGGCCAATAAGTCAGAAAGATAGCAGATGATAGAAAGCAAAGGGAACAGGCAGAGTCAAAGAGAGTGCCATATTACTAATATTGTGAGTCTGTAATTTTGTGTGTGTATGTGTGTGGTTTTGTTGTGTATGCATGTGTGTTGTGGTGTGCATGTGTTGTGGTGTGCGTGTGTGTATGCATGTGTGTGTGCGTCTTTGTGTGTATTATTAGAGGAAGTTACAAGTACAGAACTTCCAGAAGGTGGGGGAACTATTTTTATGAAAGACCCCCGGATGAGAGACTCGTGTTGGGGGTGGGGTCATCCAGCTCCCCATATGGAGACACGAGGCATCCCACCAGTAGTTCAAATGTAATAGTTCTACTTTTGAAAATCATACACTCAGAATCTCCAAAGTCATGACTGATCTAAGTAAATGTATTAAGGATTATAAACTTTAAGAGTCAAGGCACACGTACACACAGTCTCAAGCAGATACACAAGCATACATGTGCGCATGCACACGCGCATACACACACACACATGTGCACACATGCACACACACACAAAGACACACACACACATGAATACACACACACACACCACAACACATACACACCAACAACACACACATACACACACAAAATTACATAAACTCTCCATCTTTTTATGTGCATCTGTCTGTCTGTCTGTCTGTCTCCCCACTCACTTTATCTTGAGCCAGGCCACTTTCAGGCAGGAAGACACCTAATGAATATTCATATTTGGCTCGTCTCAGATGGTCGGCCACCAGACTGTTGGCGGCTCGTAATATCAAGGGGTCGCTCTCCTTGGGGTCTCTCTCAAGGTCGTGCAAGGTCAAAGGTCCCTGCACCGACTGCTGTAGCTCTGTGATCAGGTTGGTGCGGAGCTGCGACTGCAAGCACATCACATTTTTGTTCCTTTCATCATGCTGATATTCACTATATTATATATAACAGCTGCGACTGTGAGCACATCACATTTTTGTTCCTTTCATCATGCTGATATTCACTATATTATATAAAAGAAAAAAAGCGTTCCCAGCTCTCTAACTCACCATCTCCCTTAACCCACCCCCTCTTCCCCTCATCCAAAGCCATCAGCTGTCCAGTTGCATATGGCTTGCCAATCTCGTCTCAAACAAACAGCCAGAAACCTGTCAAGAAATCTATTAAAAAAAATAATAAAAAGAAGAGGCAGAGGCAGACGTTCGTTCAATTAAGAAAAAGGGTATCTCGCACCCAGTGGTTGCCATGGTTGTCAATTTCGTTGCTAAGGAGGGTCCAGCCACCATTGTTTCTGCCACTTTTAAGTAAGCTGAAAGAGGCGGGGCAGCTATTTTGCAAAACTGTCGAATGCAAGTTACATTTTTGGCTGTTGGAACAACAGGAGAAGAAACAGCAAGTTGGCATAAAGTCAATGGTACTTTCATTGTTTCAAATACTGAATGTGAAAATAGATAATCAAGGCGGTAAAGCTCGCAAACGATTTGAACCAGGATATGGCGCCTATGGATTTCACAGGTCAATGTGACTGACTAGACGGCCAAGCACCAACAACCTCACCTGCTGGTACAGAAAATTCTGAAATAGACTGATCAAACTTATTAAAGTTTTAAAGCATGTAGGCCTAATTTTTTGTGGTTGAAGTCCGACTTTCCAACAATAACGTGCATCAACTAGGCCTACTTACAGTAGTCAGACAAGGGTCCTACTATTCCTGCTTTGGCTAGGCTTCTGGATCTGGATATATACGTCGAAGGAGCCTATGAACGGAAACTGGGAGAGCGCAAATGAGAGTTTGAACTGAATTTTTTTTTTAACTGTCTGGTGGTATTGACAGTATATTACAGTTGGCCATAGGCTTTTTCGTAGCATCCAGGCTGGACCAATCCGGCTAGCGAAGCACTCACCGGGGGTGAACCCCGACACCCCGACCGGCACAGCTCCCGCCTTTCATTTGCCACTACTTTGGCCTATGACCCCTATCCCTAATTTTAGTCTTGGGTCGATGCAGGCCCCGAAGGTAGACCGCCTGGTGCTGATGATGCTGCGCTGGCGGGGCCTGCTGCGATGGAGGCATTGTATCAGCGCCACTCCTTCTTTGAGATACTCAGATAGTAGAAATCTCGAATCACTCAATAACTTTGGAACTTAACAACAGTGTCTCTGAAGACATTTCCTAGCAAATGAATGCTATCAGTGCTTACTTTTAATCATTTTCAACAAAACTGAAGCTTATTATTCATTTCAGTTTGCTGTCATTAAATCGATGTAGGCCTAAATAATTGGCGGCCAATTTAACACAGGACACAGTGTAGACGCAGACACTGGCGACGAGAATGGCAGGGGCATTGACATGTGCGCGCAGGTGGTCGTCAGCCATACACTTTTTTTGTGTTCAAAATAAAACCTCCCCTGGGCCTCAATCTGTGCATGTCTCAACATGAAACATAAACAAGGAAAACACATAAATCGGAGCCCTTGTGCAAGTAAACTAAACGTAGTTTGCGAAACTGCAAGCAATCAAAAAGTATATAACGATACTCACATTTAATAACAGCATGTTAAAGACGCACACATCACGCAAAATTGCACACAAACAGCATACCTTGATGGAATTCACAAGTCCGCGGTTTCTCAAGCTGTGGTACAGTCGATTTCGCAGTTCTTCTGCGGACAGATATTCTGGTCCCTTGTCCGCCATTTTAAAAGGATTAAAGGATGCTTATCGTTCCTCCTGTTTGGCCTAAAAAGCGCACGTGTCTATGCTAAAATGCAGCCATTTCATGGCATCAATATTCACATTATTTTCAAACTCGCTTCAGTAGTAACAGCCGCCATGATACATTTTATTGCAGTACCGCAGCAACGGTGAGTTCGTGCATTTCTTGGACAAAACGAAAGTAGGTTTTATTCTATAATGCAAATAAAATAACAGTAGTTGTTTTCATTGTTGCTCATAAGATTTATTAAAATCTATCATCCAAATCTGTGTATTCTCATGAAGCAGAAACAGAAGCAGAAATCAGCAACTACCAAACTAATATGACATGGATTATGGATTTTTTATAGATTCCAAAACAACAGGGGGGGGCGGGTATGCTATGTTTATGCCTTTTATTTAATTGTTAAGCTATGTGCAGAAAAACTGCTTGAACTGCTGTTTTATTCGTATATTATGTAGTACAATGATAATTGTGATTGGAATTGAAAATGGTGAAGCCGCATTAAAACCGAAAGTACAAAAGCTTTGAAAACGAAAGTAACAAATGTCATGGATGAGCACTTGTGTGTGTGAGAATATATGCGTGTGCATATGCATGCACCAATTAGGGATCACATATATGCATGCACCAATTAGGGTTAACATTTATTTATATGTGTATTATTGTAAGACTTCCCTTACAAACACATCGTTGATTTTTAAGTTCATGATGAACGTTTGATAAGTTAAAAGTGTAGCTAACCCTCACCCTAACCTGTTACTAACCCTATCCCTTTCCTGAGTAAGGCATTGTTGGTATTTGTGTGTTTTTTTTTGCTGTCCCATCTTCTGGGCCGTACAGTTACGTTGCTCCCACGCCGCTCATTCTGAGTCCAACTCACAGCCACACCTTCGCTTGTTCAGGTTAGAGTACCTTAATGTAAATAAAGGTACTCTAGTTCAGGTTGCAGAATCTGAGACCAGCAGTCCAAGGGGAGCGAATCTATGCTAGGCCATCAAGAGGCAACCAACCGAGGAGACACTGCACTGCTCCTGAGTCACTTCGGTAGAGTTCGAGTAAGGTATTGTTTGTACAATGGAACCTCCCTTATAAGACCTCCCATTATAAGACTCTCTCCCATATAAGACATACTTCTCTGAGACAATGCCCTTTTCTGTAAGTATTAAAATTACCTCCCTTATAAGACTTCATTTTGGATGATTTTTTAAGGTCTTATAAGGGAGGTTCTACTGTATCTACACTTGTGTGTGTAACTCATTGTAGGTCAGATCAGGATTTTTACATGCTGCAGCAAACGGCTTGTACTTCTTTTTTACCTTGCGCTTTGTGACTGCTCCAAGTGAGCCACAAGTTAGACCCCAACTGTAAGGTGAGAGCTGTACTTCTCCTTCTTCTTCATTCCCAGGCCATATGGCCATAATAAGTTTTCAGTTTTCACTAGCTCTCCCCGCTGTATACAGCCGACACATTCCAATTTCGGAGGAGCTCAAAGAAGAAAGATTATTGGGATTTTTTTTGCTTAAAAGGCAGGAGAATGGGCCATCAAGCTAGAAAGATAGCAGATGATAGAAAGCAAAGGGAAAAGGCAGAGTCAAAAAGAGAGTGGCAGATTAAAGGAAGTTACAAGCACAGAACTTCCAGAAGATGGGGGAACTATTTTTTTATGAAAGATCCCCCCGGTATCCCCATGGGGAGACTCGTGGAGGGGGTGGGGTTGTCCAGCTCCCCGTATAAAGGCATGATCGAGGCATCCACCCACTGCCCCAGAGAGCTGTACAATAGATCATTGTCTTCGGTGGTGGAAAATCACGGTACAGCGTAGTGTTCGGTGGAAGACCGACTCTCAAACCAGGAGGCGTTAGCGAGGGCTCTGAATGCTGCAGCCAAGGGGATTGGTTGGCATTGGTTTGCGCTGTATTGGTGCTTTCCGCACACATTTGTTAGTATGCTGACACTACCGGAGGGGTCTTTCATACAAATCCCCAACCTTCTGGAAGTTCTGTGCTTGTAGCTTCCTCTAATCTGCCACTCTCTTTGACTCTACATTTTCCCTTTGCTTTCTATCATCTACTATCTTTCTGACTTTTTGGCCCATTCTCCTGCCTTTTTTCCAAAAAAATATTCCAAATAATTGTTCTCCTTTGAGCTCCTCCGAAATCGGAATGTGTCGGCTGTATACTGCAGGGAGAGCTAGTGAAAACTCAAAAACCGGACACATACGTACCTTACCCATTATGGCCAAATGGCCTGGGAACGCAGAAGAAGAAGAAGTATGCTAACAGTGGAGGTGAGAATGTGAGTGTCGTTATGATATCCTCTCTCTCTCTCTTTCACACACACACACACACACGCACACACACACATGCATGCTCACACACACACATGCACACACACATGCACGCACACACACACACATACACATGCACGCACGCACACACACTCACACATAACTTGTGTAGGCTCCTACGACTTACCCCAACCAGAACCACACACACACATTCATTCTCTCTCTCTCCCCCCCCCCCCCCCCCCTCTCTCTCTCTCACTCAATATATGAACACTTCTCAAACAAAAAAATCATAGAGAAGAATTTATTCAGGGAAGTTGTCGATGTGATTATACTGATATGGATCACCATGCATACTATTATAATAGGGGATAAATGATATGAGAAAAATATCACCTTGCACCATTTTGAGATAAGTTCATGATCATTTGCAAGCTACAAAATACATACATTGAAGAGAATATCATACATGAGTGTGCACATAAAAGTGTGTGTGTGTGTGAAAGTCAGAATTTTATTTGAAGATAAGCAAGAAGCTGCTTTTTTTTCACAAAGCATCTAAAAACAAAATCAAAAGATTTGGAAAAATAAAAAGCAACACAATATATGTGTGTACGAGTGTGCATGTTTGTGAATGTACATGAATATGTCCATGTATATGTATTTGAAAATAACTATGTGCATGTATGTGTATGTCAAAAAAGACATATATATATATATTATATCTCAATGCTGAAATCAATAACCCAGGCTCTGGCTCACAACTGGTGAACAAGTCTTCACTGTGGCGCCCCGATGACTCCTCACAGAGTTAAGGGAGAAAGGAATGAATGAATGAATGGAGAAAGTGCATCTAAAACCTATACATCCGTAGATCAAAGAAACATAACTATCTTGGAGTGTGCTTTCACAAAATGTGTCCATAATATTAAAAAGAAAGGAAGACACTTGAAGTGTTCTTATATAAGTTGCAATGTCGGTACTCTCCGTGTCATGATGTTCAATCAATATTATCATAGCAAAAGAAAATCACATACAACAACGTCAAGACTGCTCACAAGCTGAAACAAAATGGCCAGTCAAAAAAATAAATAAAAAGCATTCCATTGAAACAGAACAAAAACAAACAATAAAATAAACACATAGCACATGCAGAATCACAAACACAAGCCAGCTTGTACGGGGAAGCAAATGTGTTTGCTTTTTCTCCCAAATTATGTCTCTGATTTGTCAAAATTTCTTGTGCAGAATTTTTACTCCCCCCCCCCCCCCCCCTCCCTCCTTTCCTGTCAGTGTCTTGGAGATAAATCTGCCATGTTTTCTATATTCTTGTTCTCCCGTAGGGATACCGGCAGGTCTTTCATACAAATGGTCCCCCCACCTTCTGGAAGTTTGGTACTTGTAACTTCCTCTAATCTGTCACTCTTTTTGACTCTGCCTTTTCCCTTTGTTTACTTACTGTCATCTACTGTCTTTCAGCCTTACTGGTCCATTCTCCTGCCCTTTTTCTAGAAATTCTTACAAAGATTTTCTCCAGCCTAAGACGGACATGCTGAGCCTAACTATTTCTCAGTAAGGCGCATAACGGGAGCATGGCGCATCTGCGGTCATAATGACAGGAATCTGTCTGAGTGATCCACAAAGAAATAAAGAAGACGCTCAGTTATTTACATATCGACAAATTTGTTTTTTATCACAGGGAATAGTCCTTCTATGATCTCTTACATAAGTTTAATTTGCCACACACACACAAAAAGAAGAAAAAATAAACAACACAGAAAGAAACAAAGAGGAGCGTTGAAAAACAAACAATAACATCAAAAATAAAATACTAGACAACAAGAAAAGGTGGGGGAGGGGAGGGAGATTATACACCTATATAAATATGAAAACACAGGAACATACAGTTAATAAATTAACTGAAAGAGTTCTTTAACTCTTCCAGTACCATGGGCAAATAGGTTCGCCCTGTACATCACACTTCACTCCCACAAAATGCAAAGACATTCACTGCCAAGCGGGGGATAGGGGGCTCTGGATAGAGGTAGTACCTTTGTTGTCTGGTTGCTGCACTCTACCTAAAGTAGAGTGGACGGGCAACACTGGTCCTCATCCATCTCCTAAATCTCTCACATGTTGGCTCCAAGCGCCACACCCCGGTACACCGCTTCAGCAGGCGGGCTAAACCATGTGAGGGGGCGATGTTGACACTGCATCGCTGGGCAGACAACTGCTACAGATGTCAACGGCCAGGCCGGAGAGTTCCCACTGTAGGAATCAACGACCATGTGTACGTGTGAAGACCAACGGCAGAGCAGGCAGAAGAGGAGGCATGAACCACCAAATGGCTGCAATGGCGGAAGAGACTTCACCAAAGGGTAGACAGTGCTCTAAGTCTTGGTCGACAAGCTGTCTAGGAGAAGGACAACTCTAACCAAACCCTCCTGATCACTAGCGTCAGGCAGTACTCTGGGATGAGGTTGACCCGTCACCCTCACCTGACTGAAAGCCGGAAGGCATTAACCCTATGGGTGTCCAATCAAATGCCTATGCACCCCCCTGACATTATGGCCATTCAACTGCCAAGCATCCTGCCATGTGTTTGTGTACTTTCAGAGCTTATGTCAGTGATTTGTCCGCTAAAACAATGCATGCACACTCGAAAAAATACTTATTCCCCTCTTGTCGGTTGAGATGCAACAGCCAAACAAGGGCATAAAAAAATACACGGCGCTAGAAGAGTTAAGGCATTAAGAAAAGAAAAGCCGCCCTGTTCTGAACAAACACAATACACATCGAATAATGAATCCAGTCTGTCATTGAGGAGTGGAAGAAGATATGTTGGAACGTGTAAAAAGGGATTGAATGCAAATATTAAATAACATGCAAAAGTTGATGGTCATTACATTGATACAACAGAATATTGTTTGATATTGTCCGACACACACACACACACACATGCACAGTTCAGATCAAGAAAATAAAATTGAACGAGTTAATGCCCCTACATTTCCAAAGCTCAGGTATCTTAAAAACAAGAGTCAAGCGACAACAAACAAAAAAACAACAACATAAGAGTCAAATGTCATGGCAGAGTGTTAGGCTAACTTGTAGTTTAATAAACTCTCTCAACACTAATGAATGAATAAAAAATGGTGTCTTTCCTCTCGGTCTGAAACAGACACATATGGGACATTTGTAGATACAAAGATGGTGGGAACAATACTGGAGGCAATGCCCGGAGGCAGTGCACCAGTAAAGTCCCGATTTTTTAACAATACAGATAGGTGTAGCAGTAACCACGCCTCGGTTAAACCTCATCGGCTATGGTACCGCCACAATAATTAGTATAATAGTAGTAGTTCACACACATAAAAATGTAAGAGAGAGAGGGAGAGAGAGAGAGGGAGGGGGAGAGAGAGAGAGAGAATATGTTTAAAAAAAGAAATAAAAAAAGATGAGCCGCCTCAACAACAAAAAATCATTAAAAAAAGAAAAGAAAATGAAAATAAAGGCAAAAGAGGGAAGAAGTGGAGGGTCCCCCCCCCCCCCCCCAAAAAAAAAGAGTACAATATAGCCAAACAATGTACAAAACTCTGCTATTTGCTAGTGTTTATGTATTTCCCCTTAGCTTGGTCTTTCTGGGATTATGAGAGAGAGAGAGAGAGAGAGAGAGAGAGAGAGAGAGAGAGAGATTGTGGAGAGAGATTGTGGGGAAAGAGGGAAGAGAGAGGGGGGAAGGATGAAAGGGGGGCATGACAGCATCTTAATTTGACACTGCTACAAAGTTTATGTGGAAACGTTAGTGGTAATGTAATGAAAGGATAGCACCCCTATGTGCATTCAGGGTATAGTCTGTTGCTATTAAGTGGATGCATACAAACATTAGACACTTTCAAATGCACAAAAAATACTCCAGCTAAGTGATATTTTTAAGTGCCAGATTTGCATGGCCACTTAAGAGTTTCTCTTAACCCTTTCAACGCTAGCCATACCTCAGCCAAAATGTACCATTAAACTTACCCGGGTAGAGAAAAGATTTAGTTTGCAATATTGGGGATTATTCTGTGATATGCATACAATAGGGCCTATTCTTAGCTACATCCCAAAATTAAGAACATAAGGTCACTGGATACCAGACCCTCGTTTGATGCCTTTCAGTGACATGGGTGTTAAATCATTGTGGTGCCAAGAGGCGACATTGGCGATGAAAGGGTTAAAGGATGTGATTTGTCCTCATTTTGTTGTCTAAGATGTTTCATCCGTAATGTTGTCCAGCAACATACTAAACATGGATGACCATTCTTCTTCTTCTTTAGTGTTCCCATGCCATATGGCCATAATGGGTAAGGTACGTATGTGTCCGGTTTTCAGTTTGCACTGGTCTCCCCGCTGCATTCAGCCGACACATTCCGATTTCAGAGGAGAAAATAATTTGGCAGAATTTGTTTTTAAAAGGCAAGAGAAAGTCAGAAAATGATAGTAAGAAAAGAAAAAGGCAGTCAAAGAGAGTGATAGATTAGAGGAAGTTGCGAGCACAGAACTTCCAGAAGGTGGGTTGACTGTTTTTACTGAAAGATCCCTGGTATCCTCATGGGGGAATGGATAACATGAGTTATGGAAGTTGCACAATGACCTAGTTCTCATTATTATGTAATCATACTCTGCCAAAAACATTTTTAAACATCAAGATATCAATAGACAAGGCCTCGCTACAAAGGGTATCTGTCCTTCCCCTTCCCAAGATGCATTTCAAGACCCCCCATGTTGTGAGACAGGCGGCACAAAGGGACGGGAATTACGAAAACCAATCAACTGGATTTCAATGGTTGTTTTGAGCACTATGCACAAAATCAATGCAGTGGTGTGAATAAAAAATATCTCGCATAGCTGCCAACCTTGGAGAAATGAAATTCCTGACAAAAAGTACGGGATTCGAGGGCCTTCAGCCAGCGGCCCCCGGTATGATCCAGGAGCAACGCCCATGGTGCGGGTGTGAGGGCAACGTCCTTGAAGCTGAAAATGTTCTATGAAATGAAGCTGCAAATATTGACTCTTCATGTTTTTTAAAAACTACACTTTGATAAATAAACGTATCAAATTTGAATCAATATTTTGTATATAAAAAAGTCTATAAAGAGAGTTCTGAAAAATCGTACTTTTAAAGTTCAGTTGGCTGCATGTTCAACTAAAACTAAGAAAATGCATTAAAATTCCTCAGTACCCCTATCCTTCCTAGGAAATGTCAAATTCAGGAAAATCGGATAGTTTTCTGGATTTTTCATACAGACTTAAGAAATCTTGACATTCGTGAAAGATCCCTGATAGTTGGCTATTGTAATTTCCCATTTTTTTTTATCTATGACATCTTGACCCCCAAATCAGTTTCTGATTCTGATATTTAGTTGGAAGGCCCACATTTGTGGCAATCGATGAATATCTGAAAAGTGACAGTTATCCAAAAAATCATGGTTGTTATAAATTTCAAATGAAAATTTACATCACTTGCCTTGGCTTAATGTTCCATCAGACCAATTGACATTGGCTAGAACACCAAGGCTACATCAAAATGTTGCTACGCTTTGCATAGATATGCGGAGATTGCCTTTAGCCATGACAAGCTCCTAGCATAACATCATCAGTCTCCAAAATCCTCCGAAGTCGGAGTGTGGCTGCCCATGTGGCGGGATAATCAAAAACGGTCACACACGTAATGTTCTCATCCCTAGCTGATGCATTTGTACCATAGTGTTCAAGTGCTTTGGCTGTTGGGATGATCCCTGGAGTTCTTTTAGCCAGGGCAGCGCAACAACAACAACAATCACTAACGGTTATAGCCAATTTACATTCATATGCCGAGTCCTTTTTCTGTTAACCTTTTAATCCATAAATAAAACTTACAGAATGTGAGAAACGGTGGGGGACAGGGTGAGGGTATGCCAAAAAACGGGAGAAAAATTAATGATTGTAAGCTAAATTGAAAATATCATTGCCTCTGAAACACCGGTTCAAAAATGGAGCCTACAGCATAACTGGGTTCTACAAAATAGAAGAGGTGTATTCAAAACGTGATTAAAGTCCTCACAATTCAAAAGAGAGACATCTGGATTTTGACTAGAAATCATTTGAACAATATTCAACCAAAAGACACCCCCCCACACACACACATATACACAAAAATAAAACAAACAAACAAAATGAACCCAAAACCCTACACCTTTCAAAAATCACTTACAAACCAAAAGTAAAAAATCCACTAGAAAATAAATTCTTGCTGGTCCATTTCAAAAGTCAACCAAATCCTGTAATATTTCATACAAACATGCACATTTATAAACACTACCAAAACCAAACATTTTAAATTAGTACATAGGTATAAATCTTCAGTCCATAAGGGACAAGTAAAGCCGTGCAAACCCAAGACGAAGCTACAAAAAATATATGGATACCACAAATTTAGTTTTGGATATCGATTGTAAACAACGCAGAAGCAGTGAGGATACCACAGTAGCCGTAATACGTGAGCAACAAGCATAAGAACAAAAGAAGAAACAGGAAAAAACATTACATAATAAAGACAACACAACGTTTATAGCGTAAAGTTAGACAGTAACGAGTGACTAAACTATAAAGAACACAATTCTTTGACCACAAAAAAGGATTAAAAATAAAGACAGATATTCATCACATCTTTTTGTTTGGAGGAGGTAAGAAGGGTCAGCTGAAAAAGCCCAAAATATTTTAGGAATTAACCCCTTCACTGCCACAGCCATTTTGAATTCGTAGAGGGAGTACTTATAAAATAAATAAAAATCTAGAACATAAATTATTGAAGTATACATAACCGACATTACTTTTAAGGGTAAATGAACACCCTAATCATTCAAAAGGATTAAAGATGTGAATTCAATGGTACAAACCTGTATGGAGTCTTTCAGTGGGACATTCCTACAAGAAAGAATGACGGAAATATCCGTCGTGGGGCAGTGAAAGGGTTAAATTAAACAGGCGTAAATAAAATAAAATGGGGAAAAAATCTTTTAGCCTTTTTTTTTTTAAAGGGGTGTAGTAATGTGGTTTTTAACAAAATAAAATTTGTTCATGTTATCATAAAATGACAAAATAATCAGAAAAAAAGCTGAAATCAATCAACAAGTTTAAAGCAATCAATAATATTCAATGCATAGTTAAAAACAAAGATCACACAAAAACCATGACAACAATGAAAACAATGCAGTAAAACAAACAACAAAAAACAAAAAAAAACCCACTGAAAACAAAGAGAAAGCCATCTTTCTAACTTTTGTGTAAAAGATCATCTTTAAAAGCTTTGCAACTTACATTGAATTAGAACAATTATCTATTATAGGGACAGACAGACACACACACAACAATTCAGCTTCAACTCAGGATTTCAAGCCTCAAATCACAGCAACCTTACATACCAACACAGAATACACACACCATTTGCAATGTTAATTTTGTTTTAAAACACGACGACATCAAAAGATCTTTCCAAATATTACCACATAACGGAAGTAGCCACAAATGAATCACATGAATCAACAAAGCACTGGCCCTTCTAAAAAATGAAAAAAACAGAAGCAAAAATCAAAATAAGCATCACAAAATACCATCAACTTCAAAAGCTCAGGAAGTCACAAAGCCTAAAAACTTGTACCACCGCTAAACAGTAATCGATACACTCTTTTGGATTCTCATGTTAATAGAAAAATAATATAATCGATAATATACATATGTACAGAATGCACACAGCTTGGGCTTACGAATTCAACGTATGAAAGGGGAAATTGACGGGGAAATGAGTTGTGAATTCAATGTATGAAAGGGGAAATTGACGGGGAAATGAGTTGTGAATTCAATGTATGAAAGGGGAAAATGACGGGAAATGAGTTGTGAATTCAATGTATGAAAGGGGAAATTGACGGGAAATGAGTTGTGAATTCAATGTATGAAAGGGGAAAATGACGGGAAATGAGTTGCAGTTTTCTGAATATACTTCTGATGCCTGGTGTGGGTTTTTTTCTTCTAATCTTTCCTTCCCTTTCTTTTTCATATATATCATCACATATGCAACATTTTCTTGTTAATGTCATCCCATTTTCAGTGGGCAGAATGGATCTGATGAAATGGTTGAAAGACTGTGGGTTGCAACTTGTACATTTGCGCACTTCACGTGGTATCTGTATGACACATATGACGACATGAACAGACTCCACAAGTGATGTTCATGTCCCATTTTTCAATCATTTTTCATACACATATTTTATTTATTTCTCATTGTTTTTGTTTCCCCACATTGTCTTTCTGCTGTCTTTGACATTTATATTGGGATGTTCTTTTCATTCTGTTTTAAGTTATGTTTTCAGATACCCTTTTGAGCTTTTGCAATGGTATTTTCCTTCAATTCCGTTCTTAACTTTCAAATCATTAATGAAGTAACATGATTAAAAAGTAATTTTTCAACATGGAGTTTTGACACATATGTACCAGTCGTTTTTTTTTATAGTGGGCAATAAGATGATTTTCGGGAAATAATAGGGGAGAGCACTTCGTGAAAATTAGAGTTGATTACCTCGACTTACTCGGTAAAAACCATAGCAACCATGGCGTCGAAGCTTGAAACTGCAGGATGCCAGTCAGCGAATTGCAAACAATATTTTATAAAAATAAGTGGTGGCCAGCGGCTACAAACTGGCAGAACTTGCAAACTGTGACGTAAAAATATAAACAACATCAAATTTAGAATGATGCACTGCGTTCTACATGCTGTGTGTCTCCTCAAACACATGAGGTGAGGGCTGGGGAT